>CM050165.1:395712607-395891582 GCA_027410445.1 Discoglossus pictus
TTGCTTCACAATAAAAAAAAAAAAATCTTCAAAGTTGTGGGCATGTTCTGTAAGTTAAATTATGCAAATCCTCAAACAATCCATGTTAATTCCAGATTGTAAGGCAATAAAACAGGGGGGTGAATACTTTTGCAAGGCACTGTATATATATATATATATATATATTTTAATATACATTTTTTAATATTAAAATGTAATCATGTTTGCTTGATCTTTTGCTGTTTTGCTGGCTTTATTAAGTATAATTTTTTATACCTAAATAGTGGGAAAAAAACAATCTGAGTATTGGATTTATGTGTATATGGCCAGCTATTGCAGTTGGTGTACGGAATGAAAATTTATATGAAAAATTGTAAATTTACAGAAGTATAAGAAGTATACATATATATATTTTTTTTTCTGTTTTATTAAAATAATATAATTGTTACTTTACTTATGTTTTATCTTATAAAATATTACCTCATAGATGAAAAACATTTTTATAGTAAACATTCTTTTTTTAATTTCCAATTTACACATAAATGCTGTATAATTGGTTAGTTCAGGAAGAAATCCGAAATGAGCTTGAAAAAGTAAAAGTAAGTAAAAAACTGAGTTCAGATGGAATATATTTAAGGATACTGAGGGATCTGAGTCTTGGTTTAGCAAAACCATTATTTCTAATTTTTCAAGACTCACACTCCACAGGCTCAGTACCAGAGAACTGGAGAAAAACAGATATTGTACCTCTATTTAAAAAGTGAACCAGAATAAATTCAAGGAACTACAGACAAGTAAGCCTGTCCTCTGTCATAGGGAGGTTTGCTAAAGGATTTTGTAAATGAAAGTGACAGAAGCAGATATAAAAAAATAAAAGATTGAGCATGATTTAATGAATTTTTAAACAATTAAGTGCTTAGTGCATTCATTTTAGAAGGGCGTTTGCCCATTTGCCCATATGCACCAGCCGTCCCTGGCCGAGATGCGATGGGTGATGAAACAGTAAATTAGAATTTTAGTTTAATTTTTTAAATGTTTTTAGGTGAAAATGACACAATTTTATGATTGATTGAATGTGAGGAATGAAAGACAGGGCAGGATCTAGCAGAACCCCTAGGCCCTCATTCAATTGCGATTTGGCCAATTCAATAGGGCTCTAAATAAGCACATAACATATTTTTTTTAAATAAGTTTTTAGTTAGTGAAAACCTTGTTTTTGGATAGATGTTTACTAACTAAAAACTTCTTTAAAAAAATATGTTATGTGCTTATTTAGACCCCTATTCAATTGGCCAAATTGCAATTGAATGAGGGCCCAAGACAGCGGGCCTGGGATGTGGGAGTGATGATGATGTTGTCAACAGTAAGATATATGTGAGGAGTGGAAGCTGAGGAAGAGGGTGGGAGGATAAGGAGCTCAGTCTGAGAGGTAGATTTGAGTGCCATCTTCATATAGATGATACAGATATACTAAATATTTTATTAGGGTATCAAGAAAGGATGTATATATGGAGAAAAGGAGGGGCCTAGGCGATGGCGTAGGTAGAGCTTTTACTGCCCGGGGCTGTCCGTGAGTTTGCCCCCCCCCCCACCGCGCGCAATTACAGAGTCTCCTGGCCAGAGAACAGACAGTCCCAAGCGATCTTCACAATATATATATATATATATATATATATATACACACATACACATCATTTAATTTTAGATATACATACTTGGATAACAGAGAAAGCAAGAGAGTTCCAGAAAAACATTTACTTCTGCTTTATAGTCTATTGTAAAGGCAAGTTCTTAAAGAGATAGCAGTACCAGATCATCTCATCTCCTCCTTAGGAATCTGTAGGTGGACCAAGAAACCACAATCAGTACCGAACAAAGGACAACAGAATGATCGGGAAAGGAGTGAGACAAGGTTGTATATTGCCACCTTACTTCTTCAACTTATATGTGGAATACATCATGTGTAAGGCCGGTAAGGTGATATATATTAGAATGTAAGGATCTCTCGCGTTGTGTAAGCGCAAGAAATAACAAGCACTGACAGCTGCAGCAAAATAGCCACTAGATGGCGCCGTCCGGTTTCAGGGAAGGCCTTTAATTATTCCCCCTCTCCGACGTGGCGCAACTCGGCGTCGCTGAATCAACAGCGAGGCCATCGCTATTTTCGGCGCGGGCACTTGGCCCTTGAGGGCCTCGGGCTCGCCTCTTCTGTCGGCGCACCTTATATGCATTATGCAGCAGAATTCATAAAATTGGCAGCGCCATCTAGCGATTGGTAGCTGCACTACTGCTGCCAATCTTTTGCGTAAGGGAAGAGGGTAAGGACTGAATGTAATTAGATACAGCAATGGCATCATTAATATCAAATATAAAAAGTTCTCACATTAATGGAGCAAACTAGTAACATTATAGGACATCTAGTGTGATGACATCAATATTGTCATGGGTGATGTCAGTTTTGATGTTATAAATGATGTCATAGATGATGTAATTGGTCATATATGTAATGCCTTGAAAGATTACATCAGAAAAACCTTTGGGAGTAGATATTATAGGTTAGGATGGACCAAGGTAGATTCTTAAAAGAAGGATTGGACCGCCAAAAGAGGGACAGTTAAGTGGTATCAGCAGGCAGTACATGAAAACTAAAGGCATTACCATTTGCAGCATTGTTATCATTTTCTTATTATGCCA
This sequence comes from Discoglossus pictus, assembly GCA_027410445.1. Lineage (NCBI taxonomy): Eukaryota > Metazoa > Chordata > Amphibia > Anura > Alytidae > Discoglossus > Discoglossus pictus. Next base: position 395,715,281 of record CM050165.1, read on the forward strand.
CAATATCTCTATGACTACTATGCCCTGGGAAACAGAAATCTAAATGTCTGTGTAAATTCTAAATTGTCTCCATGGTGAAATATCCCTTCATATCTACCATTACGCAAACTAAGTATTTTTAGAAATGGTTTACTGAGAACACAGGTAAGAAAACACATAAAGGTTCTAAGACTAAGCAGACACTGCATTCCTAATCATTCGAAAATGCATTTAAAAGAACATAATTTACATTACAAAAGTTGTCCTTATTTCGATAGAAAATAAATATTAGTGAAGCTACATGGAGCACAGTTTTTCCACGCATTTAAATACATGTTGAAACAGTAAGCAAATAGTTTTTGCATGATAAAAAATAAACATTTATGCTAAAGGTAAAGTTAATATATATTATTATTATTTCCTAAAGTGCCAACATATTCCATTTTGCTAATCACAGTGGATACAGTTAAAGGTATATGCAAGTGAGCTGGATTATGAATGCGGGGAATTAGTAGTGTATGAACAAAATGTTTGCATGAAAAAATACCAAAATAAACATTTAAACAGTTACCCAAACTGTTTTCTATCAATGTTGACACCCCCTGAAAATTCAGGGGGAAATTAGTATACATTGTATCTTTTTGATCTGTGAATTGAGCTGCATCTTTCCTTTAGATTTCTGTAATACCCAAAACACTCACACTCAGAGACACATGCACTTACACACACACTCACACAGAGACACATGCACTCACACAGAGACACGTGTAGAGACCATGAACGCATGCTCTCTTCCTCAAATTTGCAGGTCATTGCAGTACCATAAATCAAGCATAAATGCTCATTCACCAAAAAGACAAATTGGAATAGGAAGAAGAAGCAGAAATGTTTAGTTTCAGTACAATTATAATTTGTCAGTAAATATAGAGGAGATGGTGTGTGTCTAAAGAACAACCATGTAACCTCTCAAGCATTTTTACTTGAATGTCTATTTATGGTCCTTTAAGGACCCAGTCTAGCAGCCCCATCTAGCTGGCTGCATACAGCATTGCTGATTGGCTGTGAAGCTGGACATGCTCAGAGTGACAGGGTACAGTTTTACAAAAATGTACCCTCTCAGGAGACTAGCTCAATCCTGGGGGTGTAAACATCACATGCAATAGTTTTTTGTTTAATGCAAAGCTAGAAAAACATAGTGCATTCAAATAAATGTAATCATACACTACCAATTGCCCTCTATTAGGTGCATTCATAACCCAGCTCACTTGCATATACATTTTATGTATAAGAGAAAAAGTTGGGAGTTTTAAAATCTTGTGGGAAAGTACTATGCGTGTTTGATTTAAAGCTCGAAGCCAGGGCCCTTAATTTTTGTTTGAAATGTATTAAAATTTGTTTTTACCTACTACTTAACCCCTATATAGTTCTATGAAATATGTTGACATGTTACAACTAAAGGATAATAATAATAACATAACAAACAATTACATTATTATACAGAAGCTGTTGACGGACCCACTCTCATTAGATTTATAATCTAAGGGATTAAGGGACATTCTAATTTATACATATATTACTTTTATATGGAAAAGTACACTTATAGGAGTTAACAAATACATATGTGCAAATAATAACATTTGCTAATGAAAATGATAATATTCCCTAACGGAGCTCTCTCGTAAAATAAGCTTATATTTAGAGGGAATAACAGTATTCAGGAAATGCTAAATTGCTAATGAGCAAAATTTTTGATTTAAAAACCCTGAATTTTAAACGGAAAGAAACTTGTAAGTTTCATCTACTGCTTGTTAATCTGGTAATAAGAAAAACTCCTATCGGATTACTACCTTGTCGTGGTGAAGTTGCTTTTATACCTCAATGTGAGCTATGAGATGGGCAGGTCATAACAGAGAGGTCAGACAAATTGCAGTCCACTGGAAAAGGAACTGGCAACCCACTCCAGTGTCTTTGCCAAGAAAACCATGTGGATGAGCACCACCAGAAACACAGACAGATGTGCGTGCGGTCCATACGGTGACTAAGAGTCAAACAGGACTGAAGGATTGAACAACAACAACAAATTAGAAAAAAACTTTGTGAATATACAATAAATATCCAAGCACTCCTGTTTCTCTTTATTATGAAATAAGTCATGTCAAGAAGAGGAGAAAACATTCCCTCTGTTTACACTTTACCATATTCTCAACAAAAATATTGTAATTGCATCTTATTTAAAAAGAAAGGCCCCTATTTAATTGAGCAATTGTTGTTTACTGGAACCCGTAAAGTAGCCCATAAACTAATTTGCTATTCAATTGGCAGCTTTTTTCGAGGTGCAAACGATCTACGAGTTACAGGCTGAAAATCCCTGCAGTTGTCAGAATCATAACTTACAACCCATCTAAGCCTTTGATCTTTCAAGCCTGTAAATGTTACAATCGCCAAAATGGCAAATTAATATTTATTTGCTACAATTCCTCAAGACCGCAAATGTTTTTACACCCGTGAATGGCAAATGTAGAAGAAAATCCTATGGGTACCAGATAGGGCTTGCAAGGGTTTGTGGCATTGTAAATGCCCCAAAAAATAAAACTGCACTTTTCAAGATGGGGAAAGCGATGAAAGACATTAGAATTAATTGCACAACAGTCTCAAGCCCGCAAATCGGCAATCAAAAATATATTTTTTTATGTTTCATTTTGGTGTCATATCAATCTCGGGAATCAATGAGTTAATACATATCAAGCCACCTACATGGACAAAAACATTTCTTTCATTCATTTTTATTATTTTGTACATTGAGTCTGATCGCATATCGGACCTCTAAATGTTTATTGATTGATGTGTAACCTCCATATTTTACTGACGTAATGATCACGGTCTCATTTACTATTGGCTGTTTCTAAAATCGGTAGTTACGGCCTTGCTTAATTGATCATAATTAAGCTCTGAAAAAATGACTGCGTGGTTTACAGTTTCGGCTTTCGGCCTGTAACTTGCGGGCTTGTTCAATTGAATCACTCTGTAATTATAGCAAATCTGAATTGAAATGTAATTGAATAGGGGCTAAAAGGTTTTAATCAGGGTTTCCCCTCCGCATCTAACAGAATCATGGAGTTCCATTAGGTGTGGTCAGGGATCCAATGAGAAAATTAATCTAAATATGTATCTTTAGCATCTCAGGAAAGTTTTGTGCAGGTAGCTTCTCATATTTTGAGGAGAATCATATTGAAGTCTGTTAGATGCATAATAAGGGGAGACATATGGAGGTCATACAATCAAACCCATTCGGTAGTTCCATCAACAAAGTTGGACACCAAAAATTGTTCCATGAAGGAATCAGATTTATAAACTGGTTTAGAATATAAATTGAGTACATGAAAATCCTCAACTATGCACTGAACTAACTGTACATTAGTTTAGAATAGTATCCTGCTCAGTAAGGCCTGCCCTCCTGTCATGGGCATATTTGTTTTTTATGTAGCCCTTGGCCATTGAAATTAGTGCTCCCTTCACTTGCAGCTCCTGCTTTCTTCTTTCTATATCTGAAATCTTATGTTTATGTATATATGTCATGTCAGAAAGTGTCAAGTTACAGACTGAAATATCACTGTAGACATTTATGTGCATATACAAGCAGATTTCAATGTACTGCACTGGAACTTCAGTCAGCCTGCTGCCCCTGAAAATGTGCTGCCCTAGGTTTGGACCTTGTGTGCCTAGGTAATAATATATCCAATATTATTAATTTTATATAAAGAATAATGTGAAAATGTAAATTTCTAAAATACAAGAGGCTGATTAAATTACAAATACATTATAGAATGGTTAAAGGGACACTTAATTCAGCACAATTTGGAGTCCATCACTGTAAAAATCCTCTAAAAGTATGTTGAAATACTTTTTTAATTTTTGAAACACATGCATTTTTCAATGAGAAACTAATAAATTAAATCTCTGTTTACATGAGTCGCAAGCATGCCCCCAGACAGATCAACAGCTCTGTGCAGTGAGAAAAACTAAAAAAGGAGTTAACCCTGCTGGAATCATCTAAACAGTTGTGGGTGAACTGCTCCATCTGCTTTTCTGAGCTCAGGGAAACTACTATAAATCTTTACCATGCCTTCACTGCAGGGTTCAGCATATTCTGCATAATTATCATGGAGCAGTCAGGAGGCAGAATACAGTGTCTTTACAAACAGACCTAAAACTTTACATTTGTTTAGGTGTTATTAGTGTAATTAAAAAAATGATAATTTTAACATACTGTACAATCTTGTGCTCTTTGACATAAGCACCTATAGTGAGATAAATGGCCCTTTAATAAAATTAAAAGACAACAATGTTCATTTAGCTCTATTTGCATATTAGAATATTATAATAAATCAGAATATATATTATACATTAAATGTGTAGGATGCATATTCAGTCATGGATAAATAAATAAAAGTTAATATTTTTTCTCTCTTTTGAATGTCTATTTTCCCTCAAGACGAGTTGCTTATTTGTCTGTATGTTAAGCCTGAATTTAAGTCTATAGTCAGAGAAGATATTTATGGCGGAACTAGCAATAATGTTGAATGTTTGTTAAATAGCGTTAACTAGCGGAGCAGCAAATTTCAAAAGAATACTAATAGGAGTATGCTATAAACCCCCAAATATAGCTGAAAGTGAGGAAATACAATTATTGTTATAGATTGGAAATGCAGGTAAGCACGGGCAAGTTCTAATAACGGGAGGTTTTAATTACCCTGAAATAAACTGGATAAATGAGACCAGCAGTTCAGCTAAGGGGAGCAGGTTCTTGACTACACTCAGAGATCATTATCTGGCCCAGGTTATACAGGAGCCTACTAGAAATGAAGCTATCTTAGATTTACTCATCACAAATAATATTGATATAGTATCACATGTTGAAATAGGGGAACCCTTGGGGAACAGTGATCACAACACAGTCTCATTTGAGATTTAATTAAAAAAAATTTTTTTAAGGGGCCAACAAAAACTCTTAATTTTAAAAGGGCAGATTTTAACAGTCTAAGGACAGCAATACAAAGTATAGACTGGGACAGGGAACTGATACATAAAAATACTGAACATAAATGGACAACATTTAAATCCTTACTAAATATACATACACATCGGCATATACCAAGTGGGAAAAAAAATAGAAGGAATAATATCACATCCCATGTGGCTTAACAATGATTTAAAGATCAAGATACGGAGTAAAAAACAGGCATTTAAATTATACACACCAGAGGGGACAGAGACTGCTTAACGGGAGTACAAGGAAATCAACAAGGCTTGCAAAAGGGATATTAGACTGCCTAAAATAGAAAATGAAAAATTAATTGTAATGAGTAAGGCTAACCATAAAATATTTTTTAAGTATATTAATGGGAAGAAGGCGAGGAAGGAAGCTATAGGAACATTACAATGTGACACAGGCCTTCTGAAAATTAGTGACCAGGAAAAGGCAGATGAGCTAAATAGGTTATTTTCTTCGGTATACACAAGGGAGGTCTCAGTGGTCGGGTCACTGCAACACTACCTTTGCCGAATAATTTGTTAACGCAGGATGTAATCCAAAAGAGGTTGTAAAAATAAATAATAAAAAATAAATGTTAATAAAGCCTCGGGTCCTGATGGAACACATCCAAGAGTACTGAGGGAACTGGGTTCTGTAATAGCCAAACCATTATATTTAATTTTTCTAGATTCACTCAACACAGGGTCTCTACCAGATGACTAGAGAAAAGCAGATGTGATACCTATATTTAAAAAGGGAGCAAGGGCAAATCCGGGGTTTCATACACTAGTGAGCCTCACTTCTGTAGTGGGGAAGCTTTTAGAAGGGTTAATAAGGGATAATATTCAAGAATTTGTCTATATGAACAGGATTATAAGTAGGAGTCAACATGGATTTATGAGGGATATGTCATGTAAAACAAATCTAATTAGTTTCTAAGAGGAGGTTAGTAAGAACCCGGATCAAGGCAACTCAGCAGATGTAGTTCTTTTTGGATTTTGCAAAGGCCTTTGATACAGTGCCACATAGGAGACTATTGTGCAAACTAAGGGATACAGGAATTGCAGTAAATATCTGATCATGGATTGAGAGCTGGCTAAAAGACAGGAAGCAAAGGGTTGTTGTAAATGGAACATACTCCGATTGGACTATTGTGGTAAGTGGGGTTCCTCAGGGTTCAGTATTAGGTCCTCTCCTTTTTCACATTTTTATTGATGACTTAGTGGAGTGTGGTGTCTCCATTTTCGCTGATGACACAAAGTTGTACAAGGTAATTAAATCAGATAATGATGTGCTTTCCCTCCAAAGGGATTTACATAAAATTGAGAAATGGGCATCTAAATTGCAGATGAGATTTAATACGAATAAAGGTAAAGTTATGCATCTGGGAAGGAAAAATAGCCATGCAATTTATAATCTTAATTGGAGCAAATATAGGGGTATCAGATATTGAAAGGAATTTGGGAGTGCCTATTGACAACCACCTAGATAACAGTTCTCAATGCCAAGCAGCAGCTGCAAAGGCAAACAAAATATTAACATGTATTAAGAAGGGTATAGAAGCCAGGGAAGCAAATATAATTCTGCCACTATACAAATCTCTAGTACGTCCTCATTTGGAATATGGAGTACAATTTTGTGCACCACTTCATAAAAAGGACATTTTAGAGCTGGAAAAGGTATAGAGGAGGGCAACAAAGCTAATAAGTGGAATGGAGGGGCTAAGTTATGAAGAAAGACTAACCAAATTAAGCTTATTTTCTCTAGAAAAAAAGGCGTATAAGAGGAGAAATGATTACCTTATATAAATACATCCAGGGTTAGTATAAAGATTTGTCAAGGGAGCTTTTTGTGCCAAGAGGTTTTCCACTGACAAGAGGATATCCCTTGAGGTTAGAAGTGAAAAGATTCCACCTTAAAGAAAGAAAAGGGTTCTTCACAGTAAGGGTGGTTAATCTGTGGAATTCTCTACTAGAGGATGTGGTGACAGCAGATTTGATAGATTACTTTAAAATGGGACTGGATTTATTTCTAATTAAAAAGTAAATTCAGGGTTATCCTGGATTAGAGTATTGATCCAAGGAGAAATCGGATCGCCAGTATCTGGGGTCATGAAGGAATTCATTTTTTTCCCCCTTTAAAACGACTGGCTAATTTTCATTTGTTTTTTTTTCTGTTTGTTCCTCCTCTGGATTAATTAATAATTAAAAACATAAATACAAGTAAATAAATAGTTGATTAATAATTAACAATTAACTAACAACTAATTAATTAATAACTAATCCGCATATTGCAGACCAGAGCAGATCTTAAAAGGTTGAGATTGATGGACTGAAAGTCTTTTTTCAACCTTAATTACTATGGAACTATGTACTTATGATGGATCACGCTGTCACTGGACAGACCTATGGGGCAGCTGTAAGCAAATTACAATACAGCTGCTACTTCTGTATAGGCAATAGTGGTGGAGCTAATGATGTGAACAATTGTATTCATTTTTTATGCAAGCAAGGTAATGCTTAAGATCCGGCAAGCACAGCTTCAACTATATATGGACCAGGATCTACGAGATTTGTAAGCCGGGTTCCGCAGAGGCAGAAGCACAGGCACAAGAGATCAAAATGCTAATGTCCACTAGTAAATAGAGAAAGCAAGAAAGTTTCAGAAAATACATTTACCTATGATTCATAGACTAATTTAAAGCCATTGATTCTGTGGATCACAACAAAATGTGGCAAATTTTTAAAGAGATGGGAGTACCAGATAATTTCATCCACCTCATATGGAATCTATATGTGGACCAAGAAGCCACAGTCAGAACCAAACATGGAACAACCGAATGGTTCAAGTACAGGTAAGGAGTGTGATAAGGTTGTATATTGTTACTATATTTATTTAACTTATTTACTGAATACTGAAGGGGTTAACATATTCTGCTGATGAAGGGGTTAACATATTTTGCTGACATATTCACATGAGATATAGCCTAACCATAATAACACATTCTTGTCCTTGGAACGTCTTGCGACCTTACTAAAACACAACAATTTCTAGTTGTTCTAAGAAACAGAAAACACCTGATTATCCGTCCTTGCACCGACTAACGTGAACTGTGTAAATCGCCTCTAATATCCGCCTTCTTTAGCAAGCATATAACTTATGCTATGACGTGGCAATAAACGAATTGTGCTGAGAAAACACTGTGTGTGTGTTATTTTTCCAGTATGGTTCCTCAGAATTCTGACTGGGGCCTGTGTGTTCCAAGCCGCCAACTAATGAATTAGGAAGCCCCAACAAATATATCATGGGTAAGGCCGGGCTGGTCAAATGCAAAACAGAAATTCAAATTGCTCTGATGGCTGAAAGTGAGGAGAAACTAAAGGGCTTATTGATAAGAGCACAAAAGCAGTCCTCCTGCTCAAAATTAAAAAGATGAAGTTCATGTTAAACAGCTATCTTAGTTCCTGGCAAATTGATGGGGAAGGAGTGGATGAAGTGACAGATTTATTTTTCCTGGGTTACAAGATCTCTGCTAACGGCAACTTCAGCCATGAATTTAAAAGATGTTTGCTTTTGGAAACAAAGCTATGGCAAGCCTGGACAAGCTTTTAAAAATAAAGATATTATATTATCAGGAAAGGTCCGCACTTTGTCCTGAGACTCCAGCAGCCTCATTCAATTGCTCTGTTTTTTAGATCCGGGCTAACAAATGGAGGTCGCAAGTTACTTTGCTATTCAATTGGCAAATAGTTGCGGCCTCCGATCAAGTTACGGCGTACGACCCGCAATTCATAACGATTTGTTAAATCGCAAGTTACTTCCCTCAAAGCCTTTGATCTCTCACGGCCGCAAGAGTTGCGATTGCTAATATCGCAAATCGCTGTTCAATTGCACCGATTCTCCCTTGTTACCACCCTGCCAAGCCTGCAAATGGCAAAAATCGAACCACAGATTACTGAGACTAAGGAGGTGTCGCAATGAGCAATCGGAGCACTTTAAAAGTGCTTAACAAAGCAATACTGAACGTTTATTAAAAGTGAAAGTGATGTTAGGTTATTAATTAATACCACAACATGCTCAAACTCACAAATTGGCATAAATAAATACTTTATTTCATGTTCCATTTTCATCCAAAGTCCTCCGGGCTTCAAATTGGCTTGAATAACGAGTTACGGCTTAGAGGTTATTCAAGCCTGTAGGACTTTGGACGGAAATTAAACATGAAATAAAGTATTATATTTTGGCAATGTGCGAGCTTGAGAATGTTGTGCTTCTAATTCTAATTCTGTCACCCATTGTGTCCCCATCATTTACAGCGCTGTATTGATTTTATATTTGCATTTAAAGTGCTCCGATTTTACGAGCTTGAACCACGAGTTATGGGCTTGCGTCCGTGATCATCTTCAAGCCTGCAAATGCTACTGTCAATAGCAAGGTTTCCGATTCTCGCGACTGGCGATCAACGGCCCCGAATTGAATGAGGCTGTACTTCTGATAACAAATTATAAAACACATTTGTTCTTGTACACAATTCCTAGTAAAAACACATTGCTTTATACAAGCATATGTCCCCGACCAAGTCTAAGACTCATATATAAAGAGAACATTATAATTTGATTGCGACACATATTATCACTAAAAACAAATAAACAAAATTTGTAACCTAAAGATAATAATTAAAAAAAAACATTCTTCACAAGTTATGGCACATTAATTAACTCAACAAGAGAACTAAAATGTATTTAAAAAAAAAAAAAAACTTTCTCCAATTGATTTCATGAAAACTAACAACCAATAAAAACATACTGTATTTGTTTACTTACTAACAAACACAGATTTTATTTACTGACTAGCAATAAATGCAGTATTTTAAGAAAATAAATTGAATGCAGCTATTCACATTGGAACATCGCCTATTAGTTGTCCAGGGGTTGGAAAGGATTGCCGGTGGTTGTCCTATTCTTAATTGACTGAACTATGTTTAATTGCAGTGGCAACTGAAGGGGAGACGTCAGGTAAAGACTCCTATCAGGACTTCCATTCTGGCACCTTCTCTCCAATGTCCTGGACACCTCGTAGGGGTGCATTTTCGCTAAGGTTTAACAGAAAGTTATAAAAGCTACATGGCTACATAGATTTTCTCTCAAATTAATGATTTTTATTTAAAACTAGCGAATTGCCAGTCAAAAAAAGACGGCAATGAAATTGTAAGTGAGCTAATGCTGTTTGGTGTATAATAATCAAACAAATAATAAATTAATAAATTAATATACTCTACCTATTTTGAAGTAATATATGCAGGAAGCATTCTGTTGAAGAGCTACCAATCTGTTTTGATGTTGCTGGAGCATTAGTGGTGTGGAGCTGCTGTGTAAGCGTGATGAATGTGTGCAGTGTAATAGTGTGCGTGCGCGAGACAAAACCGTTAGCGTAGCTGTGTACTTCCGCATTGTATAAGTTATTGTTCTAAAATGGCGGCTAATGTGTGTTATGCGTCTGTAGCGGAATATCCGTAGGTGTTTTGTGGTGTTTCGCGTGTTTAGAGTGCTGTAGCCTCGTTTTGTTTGGCGGCCATTTTTTCTCTCGCTTAGAGAATTTTTTAGTGTCTAAACGCTTTTATTTTGAGTTAAATTAAGGTGTAACTTAATTTTTTGAGGTCCTGGATGCTCTGTCTTGCTGTAGGTAAGCTTTTTATGTATTACTAGCGACTTGCCCGTCAAAAAATGACGGCAATGTTATGTATATGTTTGTCAAGTTGTTTAGTTATTAACATATATTTTTGACACTTGTAAGTATTTTAATATGAACGTGTATTTTTGTAAAATGTTGATGTAATGGTTTTTTAAAATGTAATTAGTATCTGAAGAATTGTTAACTTGAATATACATTGAATGAATAGGAAAGCCAAAAGTAAAAAGCCTTTTTTAAACGTTGCAAATTTTAACATGAAGTTTAAAATATATGTAAGCAATAACCATCAAAGTATATATTTTTAAACTTGAACTTTATTTTTTATGTAAGTTTAGAAGTTGACAAAACATTGGTATAATTTTGAACATTATAAACATGAACATAGTGAATACATTTTGTAAAGTAATTTTTTATTAAAAGTATTAACATTTGAATGTAAAAACAATTGACATTTAAATTAATCAGTATTAAAATTCAATTTCTATCACAATAATTGTTAACTTGAATATACATTGAATGTAGAGGAAGGCATACAGTCAAACTCTTCTTAAAACGTACGTAATTAAACTAATTTATTACTGAGCACATAAATTGGCGATAAACATTAATGTAGGTAGTAATCTTAAGATAACAGACAATATTTACATTGTGACTTAAAAGGTGCTTGACCTCTTAACATCCACTTTGTAATATGTTGAATGAAATAACTTCAAAATATATTTTTTAAACTTGTAACATTAGAAACATTAACATAGTGACTTAACATTTTAACATAATTTTTACTAACAATGCAAGGCAAGTATTTTGTGAGGCGAATCATTCATAAACATGACTTCCATTAATTATGACTGAATTAAACAACCAATTGTTATGTATTTTGCAATGCTTTTAAAAAATCTTGGCACCTTTAATTAGTATCCTTCAAAGTTATAGTACTTCATAGTAGACAATGTTTTTAGTAAAAATACGTCCATCTTCTAATAAATCACCTTGACTTTCATTGTTTTCAATGTAAACTTTAATTGCCTGTGGATTTTTGCACCTTGACAACGCAACGTACAATTGACCATGTGCAAAAACTGGTTCTTCCAAGAAAATACCCACAGATTTGAAAGTTTGACCTTGTGATTTATTAATGGTCATGGCAAATGCCATAATAATGGGAAATTGTCTTCTTTGAAGTATAAAAGGGAGACTACTTTCACTTGGTGCTAAATCTATTCTTGGTATGAAAACTCTCTCTCCTCTATGGGTCCCAGTTAAAATTTCAGCATCTATAAAATGGTCCTTTAATTGTTGAACAATTAATCTTGTGCCATTGCATAGGCCTTTTTTGGGATTCATATTTCGCAGTAACATGATAATTGCACCTTTCTTTAGCTGCAAAATATGTGGTGGCATTCCAGAAGGAGTTAAAGAGTTTATGAATTCAGTGGAAAAGTTAGCCTGACTTTCATTGTCATCAGCAAGTACAGAATCAGCACTGTGATAATTTCTTTGTGGTGCATAAATTTTTTTTAAGATTTTATTATTGAGGATTAATGCATCTTTATTTTTACACGTCAGTATGACTTGGTTGGCAAGCTCGGAATATTCTTCGTTATTTATGCTCCCTTCAAATATAGCCGATATAATATCTTGTTGACAAATCATATGAGGTGGGATCTCTACAGTGTCGTCAGGTAAATTTAGTATTTTTTCTGTTCTGCCTTCTCCAATTTTAATAAGCCAATCATTGAAATCAGTTTGGCCTTCTGATCTCATATTTTGTTGCAGTTGAAGATGGGTAAAATGTTTCCATACTGTACTTGACTTTATACATGTTTCGATAATGTCAGTTCGATTTCCATGTACAACAACAGGTAATGTTTGTCTAAAATCGCCACCCAACAACATTACCTTTCCACCAAATGGAAAAATATTATCCATGACTTCACGAAGCAAACGGTCAATACATTGGAGGGCATAGCATGACATCATTGTGGCCTCATCTATTATAATTAATTTACATTTCTTCAATTTCTTTGCTTGTAAGGATGTCATGCGAATATCTGACACGGAATTTTCTAAAATAGGCACTGGCAGTTTAAATCCACTATGAACAGTTCTTCCACCTTCTAATAAAAGTGCAGCAATTCCAGTAGTGGCAAACGCCATTGCTATTTTTCCTTGTGCTCGTACTGAACTCATTAATAAATTGTACAAATATGTTTTTCCTGATCCGCCAGGTCCATCAAGATAGAAATAACGCTCTGTCACCATGTCATCATCTATAGCATTTTTAATGGCATGAAATGCTTGCAATTGTAGTGTATTTAAAGTTGCAAGTCTTTCTTCTGTTCTTTCTGCTTGTAGTTGAATGTCATAGTCTTCAAAGTTAATGTCATCTATAAGACCTGGATCAGGCAAATTAAAACTTGCACAACTTAATCCATGAGTTAAAAAGACTTCTTGGATTTCCATTAACGCTTTTAAGTGTGCAATGGGTTCATTGTATCGTCGCATAAAGTCTTCAGCCATATTACTTTTAAAAGTCTCCCACAAAGCTAATGCATTTGGAGCATTTGAGAAGATACAAATAAAAGCAAATTGTTCTCTCATCTGTCGTGGCATTTGACATTGTGCTGCTTCTTCTAAGCATCTTTCCCACTCTGTATCATCAGCGAGTAAGTTTCTATGTCTTGCAGCTAAATGGAAGGATTCATATACAATGTCATTAACAGTTCTTAAGTGTTCAAAACTTTGTGCTCCAGGAACATTTAAAAGTAATATCCGTAAGCAAAAACGTTCAACATCTCTTGGACTGACTGTGTAAATTCTTGGAATAATTTTATTGCCTCTGGTTTTTCTTGGTCTCCATAATCCATTCACAAAAACATAGTGATATGGAATTTCAATATATAAGTATTGTGTTGCTTCAGCATCAGTGGAATTTAATGCAAACCATGCAGTTAGTGTAGTGTGACGATCTTCACTTTGGGCCAATGCATTCATTTCATTTCCAGCATGGAAATAGACTAAATGTCGTTGTGGCAAATGTACTGCTAACCTATATACTGCATGTGATCTATCATGCATTTCAAATTTTAAAAGCCGCCACATAGCTTCTGGCGCACTGACATAGCGAGCATCTACATGAGATGCAAGTTCATCATGTACTAACTCACTACTTTCAGGGTTGTCTGGACTTTTGACGACTACAGTAGCTGCATCGTAACCTTTGTAAATATATTTATAGACATATTTAATTGATTTGATGGAAGTGCAGGCTTCTACGTTGATGTGGGCGTTGTACTTCATGAGTAAATGTGGATTGTAGGGTACTACATATATATTGTCCACTTTTTTCCCACGAATAATGGCACTATCTCCTTCTCTTCTTTTATAAAGTGGATATCCATCACAATTGGCATAGGTTTTGTCTCTATAATCTTTGGGAAATTCTTTGGAACATTTATTATTTTCCATACATGGTGATTGTGGATTAAGGTCACCACAGGGTCCATGAATCATGCGATGAGTAACAATCTCATATAGTCTACCATATAGTTCTGGATCTGGTAGTTCAGCAACAATGACTGCATCCACTTTGTCTGAAGTATCTAATTTATCTTTTTCTTGAAGTATTATTAGAAGATGTGCATGTGGAAGGCCTCTTTTTTGAAATTCAATGGTATATACATAAGCAAGACATTTGCCAAATAACTGATTTATAGTGAAGTCACGTATTAATTCATTTAATTTAATCTTAAAAACTCTGGCTACTAAATCTGGTCGATCTGAAGCAGTTTGTCCAAGAAGTAGATTTAGTGTAATTTCTGGCCATTGTGGATTACATGTAAATGTCACAAATAAATCGGGTTTGCCAAATTTTGTCACAATAGCCATAGCATCATTGTATCTTTCTCTCATATTCCGAGGAGATCCTTGAAAGGAAGATGGTAAAATGATGGCTTTGCCAGCTGTCATGTCTCTGCTTGTAGCCACGTCAGCAACATAGTCCATGAGTCCAGAATATTGTTCTACACGGAGTTTATCTTGTTGATATTTGATAAAGTTTAAATTATTTGCCTCAACTTGCAAATATGAATCAATAATCCATTGTTGTGTTAGTTTCCCACCACATAAAATTGGATTAAATACATTGCGAATGGCAATTTGAGCTACTTTAAATTCAAGCATAGAAACATTATTTCGGATTCTGGCTTTAGCATTTGGGTAACTGGGAAGAGTTAATTTTGGTTGCCAACCTGCTTCTCCGTGTGGGAAAAAGATGGGATATGTCATTGGATCTAAATTTGGACTTAAGATACTCATATTAATAAACGGTTGGTCCTCATTTCTAGGATATATTCGTATGTCTCTTTGAAATGGTGGTTCTCCTTCATCATTGTGAAACACCATTGCAACCTCATTTGTTGTTGGCAAGTTATAACGACGTTTATCAGTATGTCTGTCTCTTTTAAGCACCATATTAACCTTCGGCATTGGTAATTGATGTGTTTGTGAATGAAGTAGTTGTTCATTTTCTACTTCTGCCAATTTTTTATAAGCTTTACTGTAGGGATTGTTGTCCATAATGTTATTTAGCTCTATGAAAACAGTGGGTAAGCATTTTTTATTTTCTTCCATCTGCATACGTTGGTCAACAGCTTCCATTGTATCTAGGACATATAGTTGAGCGAATTTTCTTTTATTTCCTTCCTCTGGATGTAAATGGGAAGTGCGATGATAAATTTGTCCTTGGACTTTAAAACAGTAAGGACCATGTCCGGGTACATTAGCAGCTAATGTTGCCCCCATGGATGCAAAGGATATGGCACTATTGTAGGATCTTATGTTTGTCTTAAAATTTTTGTAGTTTGGAAAAGTAGGTTCAGTCATAATATTTTGTAAATAAATTGGAAATTCTTTCCTTTCTGTAAGTTTGAACTTGCCTTTTTGACAACAACTAATAAATTGTCCATCTCTGGGTCTCTCCTGTTTAAAATAATAAGCCTCACAAAACTGACATTGAGTAGTCATGTCCCCACAACTATGAACCTCTACTGCTAAAGACTTGAGTAGAGGACAATTTGCAAAGCATATAGGATTTTGACTTTCATATTCATCAGGTGAAATGTCATATAATGTTTCAACAACAGGTTCTAAATGTTTTGTTTTTTTCGTTGCTTTTCTTGGTATATGTTGTATTGTTTGAGGTAAAATGTCATCTAATGTTTCATGAAACGGTTCTAAATGCTTTGTTTTCTTTGTTGCTTTTTTTGGTATCTCTTGTCTTTTTTCTGGCAAAATGTCATCTGATGTTTGAGCAACAGGTTGTAAATGCTTTATTTTCTTTGTAGTTTTTTTTGACATATCTTTAATTTCTGCAAGTGACAGTCTTTTGCTTGCAATTCTTTTGCGTTCTTTTTCTCGTCGAATTTCCTTCTTCTCCGGTGTCTGCTGGCTGTCTGCTCTCTGTCGTCGTTCTCTAGCTTGGCGTCTTTTCTTTTCTTGTTTACTCTCATTATCAGCCATGTTAATCTGTAAAAATAAAATAATGTACCATTAGTTTATTTTGAGATGTTAAGTTGTTTTTCATGACATATAGTTATCAATAGTGTGTTAACATTTTATACTTAATCAATTTCAATGCGTTCAATTGAATAAAAGTCTAAATAAGGGCATGAGATAATTATTTAAAGACATTTTTATTTATTAAACATGTATCCAAAAGCAAGTGTTTCAGTAACTAAAAAGGTATTTTAAAAAAGATGTTATGTCCTTATTTACAGCACTATTCAATTTGTCAAATGGCAATTAAATTAGGGTTTAGGACTGGAATGTTACAATGACAAATTATATAGATTCTGTGTTTTTAGACTTTTTTGGACTATGCCAATTTATTTTTTAAGTTTACATTGAAGTTTGTATTTATTGTTAAAGATTATTGGCCCTAAAAGACAAATAAGAGATAGATGATAGATATTACTTTTTATACTGTACCTTGGTTGAAGTTTGATTTCAAGCAAAATTCTTTGTTGGTCCTGTGTTGAAAGCCTTCGTCCGATGGTCTGGTCCTGTGTTGAAAGTCCTCGTCCGATGGTGTAGTCCTCTGTTGAAAGTCCTCGTCCTCTGGTGTGGTCCTCAGTTCCAACTCCTGTTCCGATGTTCTTGACGCAGTATCTGTTATAAAATAAAAATGAAAATGTTATGTTATTTGAATGTCTTTGTATGAATGAAAAAATGGCATTATTTCTGTGTTTTTCTACAATCCTTTTTGGTGCGCCACAATTTTGGTATGCTTCTGTAGGCTATTTTCTAAGGCTTATAGGTGGTTAAACATTAAAGAAGAATATTAATTAATTTTTCTCTTTTTTTACTTGTTATACTGTACCTTGGTTGAAGTTTGATTTGAAGCAGAATCTTTGTTCGTCCTGTGTTGAAAGCCTTCGTCTGATGGTCTGGTCCTGTGTTGAAAGTCCTCGTCCAATCGTCTGGTCCTCTGTTGAAAGTCCTCGTCCGATGGTGTAGTCCTCTGTTGAAAGTCCTCGTCCAATGGTCTGGTCCTCTGTTGAAAGTCCTCGTCCGCTGGTGTGGTCCTCAGTTGAAACTCCTGGTCCGATGTTCTTGACGCAGTATCTGATATAAAATAAAAATGAAAATGTAATATTATTTTAATGTATTTGTATGAAGTAAAAAATGACATTATTTCTTTGTTTTTCTACAATCCCGTTTGGTGTCCACCACTTTTGGTATGCTTATTTAGGCCTTTTTCTAAGGCTTATAGATTGTTAAACATAAAATAAGTATCTAAATGTACTTTGGTATGTGTTTGTGTGAGTTTTCATACAATCCTGTTTGGTGCGCACCACTGTTGGTATGCTTATTTAGGCTTCTTTCTAAGGCTTATAGGTTGTTAAACATAAAATAAGAATGTAAAAGTAGTTTGCTATGTGTTTGTGTGAGTTTTCATACAATCCTGTTTGGTGCGCACCACTGTTGGTATGCTTATTTAGGCTTCTTTGTAAGGCTTATAGGTTGTTAAACATTAAATAAGAATCTAAATGTAGTTTGCTATGTGTTTGTGTGAGTTTTCATACAATCCTGTTTGGTGCGCACCACTGTTGGTATGCTTATTTAGGCTTCTTTCTAAGGCTTATAGGTTGTTAAACATAAAATAAGAATGTAAAAGTAGTTTGCTATGTGTTTGTGTGAGTTTTCATACAATCCTGTTTGGTGGGCACCAATGTTGGTATGCTTATTAATGTTGTTTTGTAATGCTAATAGGTTGTTAAACATAAAATAAGAATCAAAATGTAGTTTGCTATGTGTTTGTGTGAGTTTTCATACAATCCTGTTTGGTGGGCACCAATGTTGGTATGCTTATTTAGGCTTCTTTCTAAGGCTTATAGGTTGTTAAACATTAAATAAGAATGTAAATGTAGTTTGCTATGTGTTTGTCTGAGTTTTCATACAATCCTGTTTGATGCGCACCACTGTTGGTATGCTTATTAATGTAGTTTTGTAATGCTAATAGGTTGTTAAACATAAAATAAGAATCTAAATGTAGTTTGCTATGTGTTTGTGTGAGTTTTCATACAATCCTGTTTGGTGGGCACCAATGTTGGTATGCTTATTTATGCTTCTTTCTAAGGCTTATAGGTTGTTAAACATTAAATAAACATCTAAATGTAGTTTGCTATGTGTTTGTGTGAGTTTTCATACAATCCTGTTTGGTGGGCACCAATGTTGGTATGCTTATTTAGGCTTCTTTCTAAGGCTTATAGGTTGTTAAACATTAAATAAGAATCTAAATGTAGTTTGCTATGTGTTTGTGTGAGTTTTCATACAATCCTGTTTGTTGGGCACCACTGTTGGTATGCTTATTTAGGCTTCTTTCTAAGGCTTATAGGTTGTTAAACATTAAATAAGAATCTAAATGTAGTTTGCTATGTGTTTGTGTGAGTTTTCATACAATCCTGTTTGTTGGGCACCACTGTTGGTATGCTTATTAATGTAGTTTTGTAATGCTAATAGGTTGTTAAACATAAAATAAGAATCTAAATGTAGTTTGCTATGTGTTTGTGTGAGTTTTCATACAATCCTGTTTGGTGGGCACCAATGTTGGTATGCTTATTTATGCTTCTTTCTAAGGCTTATAGGTTGTTAAACATTAAATAAACATCTAAATGTAGTTTGCTATGTGTTTGTGTGAGTTTTCATACAATCCTGTTTGGTGGGCACCAATGTTGGTATGCTTATTTAGGCTTCTTTCTAAGGCTTATAGGTTGTTAAACATTAAATAAGAATCTAAATGTAGTTTGCTATGTGTTTGTGTGAGTTTTCATACAATCCTGTTTGTTGGGCACCACTGTTGGTATGCTTATTTAGGCTTCTTTCTAAGGCTTATAGGTTGTTAAACATTAAATAAGAATCTAAATGTAGTTTGCTATGTGTTTGTGTGAGTTTTCATACAATCCTGTTTGATGCGCACCACTGTTGGTATGCTTATTAATGTAGTTTTGTAATGCTAATAGGTTGTTAAACATAAAATAAGAATGTAAATGTAGTTTGTTATGTGTTTGTGTGAGTTTTCATACAATCCTGTTTGGTGGGCACCAATGTTGGTATGCTTATTTAGGCTTCTTTCTAAGGCTTATATATTGTTAAACATTAAAATAAGAATGTAAATGTAAATCCTGTTTGATGGGCACCACTTTTGTTATACTTATGTAGTGTTTTTTCTAATGGTTATACATTGTTAAACAATCACATTTGAATGAGGCCCTCGGCCATTAAACATATTTAGGTCCTGAATCAATTGCGTTTTGACCAATTGAATAGGGCTCTATATAAGCACATAAAATATTTTTTGACAGAAGTTTTTAGTTAGTGAAGACCTATTATGTGCTTATATAAAGCCCTATTCAATTAGCCAACTCACAATTGAATAAGGCTCATGGTTCGGTTCTTTTTTATACTTAAATACTTTACCTTGATTGAAGTGTGGAATGACAGAGGGTCCCCTCCTGCCAATCTTAATCCGCCGGTCTTCTTGTAGTGTCTGTTTGAAAAATAAAGTGAAATAGTGAATTATAGAATTTTTTATTTGTATTTAACAAACCATGGCCTTTTCAGCATTTAAAGTATTTTTGTATCTTACCTCTTCTTCTTTGTTGGTGTTCTTTAAAAGGGATTGTGCTTCACAATGCACGGTGCAAATTGTTGAGAGACGCTGTTGATGCAGAGTCTGTTTGAATATTAAAAAAAGTAGAAAGATTGAGTTTTAGGTGATCTATTAAATTGCAGTAAATTAATTTCATTGAAATATACTTCTGTAATTAATTTGAATTAACATTATTTTTTGGTGGGGTCTACACACATATGTCACATACATGAAGCACATTTCCATAGTTGAAAGTAATTTTTTTGTGTGCGTGTGACATATCAGTATACATGAATCATATTTTAATTGTTAAATTAACCTTATTTTTATTTTTGGCCAACATACATAAATGTGTGTGTGACATGTGACTATAGATGATACACATATATGTGCGTGTCACATATCAGTATACATGACTCATATTTTAATAGTATTTTAATAGTCCCAACTTATTTTTTTGTAATGTAATTTAAATGTAGTTGTTTAATTAGTTTGTTGCAGGGGCAATACACATAAATGTGCATGTAACATGTCACTATACATTATACGCATAAATGTGCGTGTCACATGTCACTATACATTATACGCATAAATGTGCGTGTCACATGTCACTATACATTATACACATAAATGTGCGTGTCACATGTCATTATACATTATACACATAAATGTGCGTGTCACTTGTCAGTATACATTATACGCATAAATGTGCGTGTCACTTGTCACTATACATTATACGCCTAAATGTGCGTGTCACTTGTCAGTATACATTATACGCATAAATGTGCGTGTCACATGTCAGTATACATTATACGCATATATGTGCGTGTCACTTGTCAGTATACATTATACGCATAAATGTGCGTGTCACTTGTCAGTATACATAAACCTCTTTGTCTTCTTTAATTTTTTTTTTTGATGTCCTGTCTTGAAAATAAGTAATATATTATAGCTTACCTCTCAGTTGTAATTTGCACAATGTAAAGTAGTAAATTAGGAAAGAATTATCTTCTCAAGTTTTAGCAGCAGTTATCTCCGAAGTCACTCTGTTCATCACCTGAGGAGAAATGTATTTTTCTCTGTCAAATAGACAGTATTTATAAACTTGTAGAACATTCTGGAAAGTTAGACCGTTAGAACGTAATACGCATGCGCTATTTGCGTTCCAGCTTACAATTTGCGTTCCATCCGCCATTTTGTGCGTAGTAGTGGTTAAAATGGTGTTTAATATGAGTGTGATCCGTTCCGCATAGTATGTGTTTCATTATTGCGAGTAAGTGTAGTGTAGTTACGTCTGGAGCCTCGTTTTCGTTTTGTTCGGCGGCCATTTTTTCTCTCGCTTAGCCGATTTTCGGTCGTTTAAACTGTTTGTTTTCACTTAAATGGACGTGTAAATGAACTTTTGGAGGTGCCGGATGCCCCCCCGTGCTGTAAGTAAGCTTTTTATGTGTTTGTTGTGTTTATTTCTTGTGTTTGTGATGTTTTGATGCGCGGCGGTTGGAATGGGTCTTTCGCGGCCGTATTTTTTTCCGATGCGGCCGTATTTTGTTGCGATATACGCAGTTAGCTTTTACGTGTACGACGCAGTGTATTTGTTTCTAAGTCGTGCGTATGTGTGTTAAGAGCGTGTGAGGGGCCTTTTTTACTGTTTTTTTGTTAAGTCTTGCGTCTGTGTGTCTGGGTGTAAGCGGGTGTGAGGCGACTTTGAGTTTTTTTTTGTTATGAAGTTGTGTGTGTGTGTATGTGTGTGTTAACACAGCCGATGTTGGGATGCTCCCACCACCGCAAATGCGGACCCTCGCTTCGCGAGGATCCGCATTTGCGGGGACGTTGTTGGGTTTTTGTTGGCTGGGCGGTTGGGTTTATTCTGTTAAAAAAGTCGTGTGTGTGTATGTGTGTGTTAACACAGCCGACGTTGAGCCTCCACAACCGCAAATGCGGGCCCTCGCTTCGCGAGGACCCGCATTTGCGGCGAACTGCGTCCCTCGCTTCGCGAGGGACGCAGTTTCTTGCGGGCTCGCTACGCGAGCCCGCAAGCGTGAGCAACGACTTGGGTTTTTGTTGGCTGGGCGGTTGGGTTTATTCTGTTAAAAAAGTCGTGTGTGTGTATGTGTGTGTTAACACAGCCGACGTTGAGCCTCGACAACCGCAAATGCGGGCCCTCGCTTCGCGAGGACCCGCATTTGCGGCGAACTGCGTCCCTCGCTTTGCGAGGGACGCAGTTCTTGCGGGCTCGCTACGCGAGCCCGCAAGCGTGAGCAACGACTCGTACGCTCACAACTATATATGTGATTCTATTGTGTGTATTTATTGTGTTTTTAATTTTTTCATGTCCTAGGGTTGCGGACGATTTTTGCGAGGTCGTATTGGGTGGAAACGTGTCTCATATGTTGTTTGCGTTACGGCGTAAAGTTTGCGAGGGTCGCAGGTGCTGGCAAGGAGCGCCATAAGTGTCAGCAATGTGTGCAGTGTGTGTGTAAATAGGCTGCGTGCGCGAGGGAAAGCCGTTAGTGTAGCTATGTATTTTTGCATTGTCAGTGGCGGCTGGTGACTTTCCAAGTTGGTGGGGCGGAAGACAGAGACCTGGCCCCTCCCTTTACATTGACGCCACCCAACATTATAAACTCCTCCCCTTCACAACATGTTACCCCTATAGGCCCTGTACACTTACAGACTACACCCATTTGGGTTTTTTCCTGTCACTTCACTTACTTATTATCTTGCTGAGGTTGAGGTGGTTCTGGTTCTGGTCACTATTCTTATGCTGCAAAGTTCCTGCATTTTCTTGATGAGGGTGAAGTGCTGCTGGTTCTGCTTACTTTTCTTATGCTGGGAAGTTCCTCCATTTTGTTGATTTATATGCAATAATTAAATAAAACACAAATGAGTACACATTAGATCAGGACATTAGCCCTCCTCTCTATCCCCTCCTCTTTCTCTCTCCCTTCCTCCTTCTCTCTCTCTATCTGTCCCTTTCTCTCTATCCCTCACTCTCTATATCTATTCCTCTCTCCCTGTCGATTCCTTTATCTATCCCTATCAATCCCTCTCTCTATCCCTCTCTTCCTTTTTTCCTCTTTTACTAGTATATAGACTGTGTCTTTAATATTCCTTCAAAGTACTAATCACATTGTTGATTTCATAACTTTGCAGGATTGTATACAGCAGACACTATTTTTGCATCATATATACTGATCAGATCAGGCCATTGGTACCTTTTGATGTCAAGCTGAGCTCTGCATTCCTTGCAAGCACTGGGATCAGATCACTCACAACGTGTCCTCCTGAAAACATAGCAAGATAATATTAGAATTTGTAATCCTAAGAGGAGCTTTTCATGCTATAAGGCAGAGAGCTAAGTTTTGTAGAAAAAGCATATCCCAGACATGCACTGGATTTCTATCTCCTATCTATCTATCTATCTATCTATCTATCTATCTATCTATCTATCTATCTATCTATCTATCTATCTATCCCTTTCTGTCTACCCTTATCTCTATCTATCTATCTATCCCTCTACCCTCTCTCATCTATCGATCCTTTGCTCCCTCTCTATTCATCTATCTATCTATCTATCTATCTATCTATCTATCTATCTATCTATCTATCCCTCTACCCTCTCTCTATCAATCCCTCTATCTATCTCTCTCTGTCTACCCTTATCTATCTATCTATCCCTCTACCCTCTCTCTATCTATCCTTCTATTATCTATCTCTCTCTCTGTCTACCCTTATCTCTCTCTATCTATCTATCTATCTATCCCTCTCTGTCTACCCTTATCTCTATCTATCCCTCTACCCTCTATCTATCTCTCTCTCTCTGTCTACCCTTATCTCTCTCTCTCTCTATCTCTCTCTGTCTATCCTTATCTATCTATCTATCTATCTATCTATCTATCTATCTATCTATCTATCTATCCCTCTACCCTCTCTCTCTATCTATCCTTCTATTATCTATCTCTCTCTCTGTCTACCCTTACCTCTCTATATCTATCTATCCCTCTCTGTCTACCCTTATCTCTATCTATCCCTCTACCCTCTATCTATCCCTCTATCTATCTATCTATCTCTCTCTCTCTCTGTCTACCCTTATCTCTCTCTCTATCTATCTATCCCTCTCTGTCTACCCATATATCTATCTATCCCTCTATCTATCCCTCTCTGTCTACCCATATCTCTGTCTATCCCTATCTATCTATCTATCTTCTACCCCTCCCTCACTCTATCTTTCCCTCTCCCCCTCTCTTTATCTTTACCTATGAGACTATATATATATATATATATATATATATATATATATATATATATATATATATACATACATGCATACATTACAGTGTCATACAAACTCTGTTTGGCTTGTATGTGTTCTTGGCTCCTAAGTGTTAACTATTTTTGTCCACCCCTGAGTATACATATAGTTATATGCATATAAATAAAAACAGAAATTATATATATATATACACACACATACAGGAAGTTATATTTACCGTTATACAACATACAAAATACACATATAAAGCATTTTCATAAATAAATACAAGTCATGAGTATTTACATCTATTTACAGCAATACAGAGCATGCAATATATTTACATACAAATACACACAAAGCAAGCTGTATATACACATATTTACAAACACAACATGCAATATATGCAAATATGTTCACACATAAACACAGTATGCAGTATATATACATATAATTACACACATACTCACAGCCTGCAGTATACCCATATATGTAGATACAACATACAAAATATTCATATATGTACACACAAACACAGCAATCAGTATATACATATAAATACACACATACACAAAATGCATTTACACACATATTTGCAGACATACACACACATATACACACATACAACATGCAATATATGAATATATATATATACACACATAAAACAGAGCATGCAATATACATATATTGACACACATACACACACAGCATGCTGTATACACACATGCCATGCAATATATACATACATTTATACAGAAACAATCACACCTAGACAGAACTGACAAGTAGCTTCACTATAAGAGTGACTTGGGATGCTGAGGAGACTAACATAATGTAGTTGTAAGTTCTATGGAATAATAAATAAATAAGAGCCTGTCTTCAATACTTACATTTATTGTGACCACCTCCTGATACCCATGTTGCTCCATGCTGCTCCTTTAACTTCTCCCTCACACACAGCTACGCATGTGTCTATGAGGTAATGTATGTGCTCTGCAGTGCCTCTAGTGGCAGGAATGAGTGGACGTTGCAGTCAGACGCCCCAACAGCTTTTAATCAGGCTGCACAGGGAGCTCTGCTGAGCCTCTCTTCCATGTAGCAGAGCCCTATCTAGAGGCTTTGGGCCCCGTCCCAGTAACTCAGTGGCTCCACCTTCACTTCAGGTACCTGACTGCATGACAGCCGCCGTGTAAATGCATTACACAGACAACGTTTTTTTTGTTTTAATGTATGTTTTTGGGGGAAGGAAAATGAAAGAGGGAAGGGAAAAAGATAACCACTGTCTGTTAGAATTATAGGAATAAAGAATAAAACAAATGATAGAATAAAATATGCTTTTATGGACTCTAATTAGGGAGGGCGGTTGCCCAGCTGCCCCAATGGACCAGCCGCCCCTGTGCATTGTGTAAGTTAGTGTTGTAAAATGGTGGCGAATGTGTATGTGGTACGCTGGTGTGGATTATTTACTTTCCTTGCTAATAGTGTGTGTTGTACCTCGTACAAGTTTTTGTAAAAAAGTTGTATGTGCTTGGCGGTGTTTTGCGGCTTTAGGTGTCGTGTAGCCTTGTTTTGTTTTTTTAGGCCGACACTTTTTCTGTCGCTTAGGGGATTTTCTAGTGTCTAAACTCTGTAAATTTTACTTAAATTGAGGTGTAACCTCACTTCCAGACGTCCTGGGTGTCCCCCCTTGCTGTGGGTAAGGTTTGTATTTTATTTTTGTGTGTATTTAGTGTTTTTTTTTATGTTTTCCGGTGTGCGCGGTTCGGCTGTTAAGGTCGTATTTTTGCGAGTTCGTAATTTTTTTTTCTAAGTCCTGCGGCTCGTGTATTTTTGTGGAAGTCCATATTTAGTCATTGCGTGTTAGAGTTTTCTTTTCAAAGTCCCGCTTCTGTGGCTATTTGTAACCACTTGTGAGGCAGCGTAGAGCCTCCACCTCCGCAAATGTGGCCCCTCGCTTTGCGAGGGTCAGCATTTGCGGCCCGAACTGCATCCCTCACTTAACGAGGGACGCTGTTCTGGCGAGCTCGCTTTGAGAGCTTGCAAAGTGTGACGACGTTTCGTGGTTTGACAACTATTATATGTGACTAGCACGTCAAAAATGACGGGAGTTAAATTGCAAGCCTGGCAATGCTGTTTGCCATACAATGTAAGGCTTTTGCTCCTCTGAGCACCTCATTGTGAGCCTCTCCACCTTGTACTTGAATGTTCCTGGTTTGCACTGATCACCTTCTGCGCTCATTGCCAGCCCCACGCTGAGCGCCTTTGGCGCTTATCGCGTGGCTCGCAATGTGCGCCTTTGCTTCTCATTGCGAGCCTTTCCTCCCACCTACTATAATGGGCCGCTCATTGCAGGTTTCTTTAACCTGCTTTGACAGGCTCGGAGTACGAGTGTCTTCTGCGCTCATTGCAGCCTAAGTCCCGCGTGCCTCAACTTCTCGCCTCGCCAGGGATGCAAAAGCTTGACCAAAATCGCAAACGTCCCCAACACTGACAACTATATATGTGATGAGTTATTAGATAAACAAATTTGAACACATTGTATGAGCACTACTGCAGTTCCAATATTCCCCATGCAGTCTCGCACTGTACCACTAGAGAGCTCTCATAGCTATAAAATAAACAGCATTGCACACTGAAAAACAAAACAATGTCACAGCTTTATTGCATTACATCGAATAAACAGAAAATACCCTTTTAAATTACACACACATTAACAATATGTAATTTTCAGAAATGTTTAATAAAAAAACGTTGATGCCACTTTTGTTATTTTTATTTATTTTGGCAATCATAGAGAACATAAATTCTGTTTCTGTATGTTTAGAATTGTCATTATGGAGATAATCAACTATTT
The DNA here is from genome assembly GCA_027410445.1 of Discoglossus pictus. Taxonomy (NCBI): domain Eukaryota; kingdom Metazoa; phylum Chordata; class Amphibia; order Anura; family Alytidae; genus Discoglossus; species Discoglossus pictus. The sequence goes on from CM050165.1 coordinate 395,742,240, forward strand.
TCAATAAATATATACCGTAAAAATCCTTAAAGAACTCATATTAAAGGGCCACTGTAATAGTTATACAATAAGCATTCATTTGATTATTTTTGTAATTGATTAGCAATGAAATCAGTGTTTAATGAAAAAATAGGGGTATCTTTGGATGTGTTGCAAGTAAGTGTGATAAACATTACAATATTTATTAACACTTTATCCTCTCTTTAGCCTTTACAAGGAACTATCCAACACTGAAACTTAATGCTCTTATTCCTCTAATTATAATTAATTTTAACTTTTTTTTTTTTTTATTCCTCTAATTATAATTAATTATAACTAGGCTTTCCTACTGTTTATTACTGTGGACTAAGATTTTTAAGGCAGGCTATTACTCAGAACACATAATGACACCTATCAGGACTGTCTCCTGGGTATATGTGGTTGTGGGATGGGGTAATTGTACCTTGTCTGACACACCTGTGTAGGGACTGGACTCAGTACTTGTTTTATAGTTACCTAATATGTTTTGATGTATGTTTAACTTATGATGTTAGATTCTGTGTTGATGACAGTTCAAACTGAAAGTTCCATTGCTTGTCAATTACTGTTATGTAATCTGTATCTGTTTTGTAAAGTCAGTTTTTTTTTATTGAAGTCAGTTGATGCTCCTGACTTAAAAGAGTGAGGTAACAGCTATCACTGTCTGAGTCGATTAATATATATATGAAATAAGATATCTAGAAAATAAGTATGTATCAAAATCCTTAGAAAAGATAATAGTTACCCTGGTTGACGCGGAGGCTTCACAGGCTCCCTGGGTCAGCATGTAGCGTCGCGTGACCCAGCGGAGCCTCTAAGTATGACATCCGATCAAGAGCGTTGAGGGCGGAACTTCTGCCTGTGTTTCGCACGTTAGTCAGAGCAGCGCGGTCTCCAGCCTGAAACGGACAGAGGTCTGAGGTCCTGCAAAAATAATTATAAAAGTAGGAGGTTAACTACTGAGAATTGCTCCCCAGCTTAACAGCACATAAGGGGCAGGGTGCAAGTTAACTGAGTGTGTGTTTTTTGTGTGTTTTTTCCCGTTTGTGGTGTCCGTTTTCTCTCTCATTGTGTGTGCCTGTTTGTGCTATCGATGCTGAGGACATAGAGGCGTAACTGGCTGAGGTTAGGACTGGGCCTTAAGCCAAGGGGTCAGGTGGGTGCAGGACAGGCTGGGACCACCCATGCCTTCTGTGTTAGGCCCTCATTACATTGCACAGGCTCAGCCTCCAGTGGCTGGTGGCCTGGTCAATAATGGAGGTGCCAGCGGGCTATCTTCCCATCCCACCAGTGTAGGGCTAACAGACCCCCGTCCATCATAGGGCAAGGCCAAGAGAGATGAGGGGGTTACAGGTCAGGGCAGCCAGGACCCCATACCCCTCAGGCAGGAGAGAGCCAGGCGGTGAGGGTGAGGGCCTAGAACTCCGGCCACCACCGGTCACTTTGCCCAAAGGGCCTCGGCCATGACAAAGGGCAAAGAACACCCCTCTATCGCCCCGTAAAGGGGGCGCAGGGGGTAATAGAAAAGCCAGGAGACCTAAAAAAGCTCCTACAGACCCTCACTGTGCCGACCATGCGGTCCCTTCTATTTCCCGTACTAACAGTGCTTCTGGTGCTTTACTCCAGCCGCGCAAGTATAGGTGACCATGACCAATCCTCAGTGGAGGAGCGGACGGTATGGGCACGGACATGCAGGTCACGGAGAGCTAGTGACTGTTCCTCTTGCACCCACAGGTCCAGAAGGAGATCCAGATTGAGAAGCAGGAGACCCTGCCAATGCAGTTGCGCCTGCACTGGATCAGGGAGGGACGGAGCCCGTGGAAGCCCAGACGGTCCGAGTCCCCGGAGCGTCAGGAGAGATGCAGGGATACCCCATTGGCGGTTTCCACTCCAAGGCTTCCAGAAGAAGGTGAGCGCACGATGGTGGGTCACACAGGGGATACAGGAAAAAGGGAACGCCTACACACAAAGGCAGGTTTTTTTTTGTCCCTTAAGACCCTCTTAGTCACACACAACATTGCAGTAAGTGTGCAGGAAATGGGTTCGTGGATAGGGGGTTTAGCAAAGAGCGTGTGGGACGACCAACCTACAGTACTAGTGGGGCAGCGGTGCAGGCAGCGCCGGCCAGGGTAAAGGTGGCGGCTGGGCCCCCCGAGTCATTGGGTGTTCCGGGTCCGCCAGCAGGCAGTACCAATGCAGGGGTTACCGATGCAGCTATGAGACCTATTGTCTTGTGCTCATTGGATAACTTGGGAGCACATCTTCCCCAGGAGATAAAGGAAAAAATTTGGAGGAGGGAGTTTGTGGAATTGTTCTCTCTTCTCCCCATGTCCAGACAACTGGACATGGGTGAGAGGGGCCTTCGGGAGGGAGATGACCGTCGTAAGTCCTTTAGGCAGCTGCCTAGGACGTTCGATACCTAGCTTCAAACCTTCTCCATCATGGCCTGTGTTGTATGTGAGCGACATCCCGAATAAAGTTTGGGATTGTTTGTTTACATAGACAAAATTCGGAATGCCCACAAGGTTAATGGGGGCATGGCGTGGTGGTGGTACGACAAGGAATTCCGCCAGTATTTGGCATCCAGGCCAACCATGGTGTGGAGTGACACAGCGGTGGCATACTGGTTGAATATTATGACACCTATGTGCATCATTCTGCCCTTTCGTATCGGGTCCGGTGGAGCCAAGGGCCCCACCCCCGCCGTGAGCACGGGTCTGAAGACTGTTTTGCCTACAATGAGGGGGTCTGTAGATGGGCCCCGAATTGTAGGTTCAAGCACGCATGTTCTACCTTTGGGGGGGAGCACCCCCTCGCTAGATGCGTCAGAGCCAAGGAGGGGGGCAGATCAGGGGAGCCCCCTGCAAAAGGGCAAGACGCCCATATGCCTCCTCGCCATGCTGCGTGGCTAAAACGCTACGGTAGGGTGCCGGGCAACTCCACCGCCGCTTGCCTCCTGGAAGCAGGTTTCCGGGAGGGCTTTCGTATACCATGCGACACAGAGTTACAGGGTTTCATGGGACCAAACTTGCGGTCAGCAAGGGAATTCTCGGGGGTAGCGTCTAAAAAGGTCCAGACTGAGGTCCAACTGGGTAGGATGGCGGGGCCATTTGCTCCCCCTCCTATTCAGGATTTGGTCGTTTCCCCCCTCGGCGCCGTCCCTAAGAAAGAGAAGTGAAAATCTAGGTTGATCCAACACCTTTCCTTTCCCAGGGGGTGGTCGGTAAACGACGGGATCGCTAAAGACCAGTCAACTGTGTCTTATGAATCCTTCGATCGGACTGCTGAGATGGTCAGGCTGGCTGGCGCCGGCGCGCTTCTGGCGAAGGTGGACATCGAAGCAGTGTTTAGGTTGTTGCCGGTTCACCCGTAGAGTCACTGGCTCCTGGATTGTTTCGTCGATGGCAGTTATTTCATCAACCTATGCTTACCCATGGGGTGCTCAATATTGTGTGCTTACTTCGAGGCATTCAGCACATTCCTACAATGGGTTGCGCGCTCGGAAGCGGGGTATAGGAGCATTACGCACTACCTCGATGACTTCCTGTTTGTCGGTTTCGTTGCCATCCAATACAAGGAGTTTGAGCCGGTCGGTGCCGACGAGTTCTTCGGCAAGGACAAAGTACATCTGACCGAAATCGGTCTAGAGTTACTGATGCTGGAATTCAGGGATTGTGTTGTGCGGGCCTTGGCTTTAATGTACAGCAGGGGGGGATAGCAGTCTCGGGAGGCGTCCCTCGCTCGCTCTGTGGCGGGAGGTGAGTTGCCCGGCCCACTGGCCTAAGTGGGCATGGCCCTACCTCACAGGGCGTGCTTAATATAAGCATTGGGGCTTTGGGCAGGGCCCAAGCCGTGAGGTCACTGTCCATGGCCGGGCTCCTCCCCCTGGAAAGTACTACGAAAATTATATACAGAAAGTTATGTTTATGTTATATAATTGTTGATTAATAAAAGCTGTGGCCCGTGTTTCTCCCACTCAGTTGTCGTGTCCATTATTTCCATCAAAGCGTAAATGGATCATGCCTGGGTCATGGTTGACGCGGATGTTGCACAAGCTCCCTGGGTCAGCACGTAGCGTCGCGTGACCCAGGGGAGCCTGTATGGCTGACAGCCAATCAGGAGCATCGGGGGCGGGACTTCCGCCCATGTTTCGCAAGTCGGTCAGAGCAGCGCGGTCTCCAGCCTGAAATCCCACCCTTCCACGCTGTCATTTTGGTCGAGTGTTAAAAGTGTTATTGTTTATATATAAAAAAATAAATAATAATAATATATATAAAATGAAAGAGTTTTTATGAAAGTATTTAGCGGAGTAGTGGCATTATTGTTGTTTATATTTTGCTATGCTTGGTTTGGCGGGAGGTAAGTTGCCCAGCCCACTGGCCTAAGTGGGCGTGGCCCTAACTCAGAGGGCGTGCCTAATATAAGCATTGGGGCTTTGGGCAGGGCCTAAAGCGTGAGGTCACTGTCCGTGGCCGGGCTCCTCCCCCTGGAAAGTATTACGGAAAATATATACAGAAAGTTATGTTTATGTTATATAATTGTTGATTAATAAAAGCTGTGGCCCATGTTTCTCCCACTCAGTCGTCAAGTTCATTATTTCCATCAAAGCCTAAATGGATCATGCCTGGGTCATGGTCCCATGCGATTAGTGAAGTGGATGTTATGATGCCTTGCAGATTAAACATTTTTAATGATTGTATTAGCAATTTATACAAAATCCAGAAGCTACGCAAACTGTTACAGAATGTTATCAGTTCAAGTTAAATATTCACCCATTGAACCTGTTACAAATTTCAACAGCAATAAAAGCAGTTCCAGCACCACTTGTCCACATGAAGTATCCCGTGTCTGCTTGGATGTCGAAGGCCTATATACCTCAATTCCGCATACAGTAGGTGTCCAAGCAGCAAAGAAATTCTTAGAAACCCGAGGACTTCAACATTCAAAACACAGTGATTTTGTCTTAAAGCTATTAGAATTTGTACTATCAAAGAATTACTTTATGTACAATAATAGCTTTTATATCCAAATCAAGGGGACGGCCATGGGCACACCGTGTGCCCCCTCATATGCCAACTTACATCTTGGCTTATGGGAAGAAACCATTGTCTTCGGAGAAGAACTGGCCAAATATTCGGACCAGGTTGGCCTCTGGATTCGCTATATTGATGACGTGTTTATGACCTGGAACGGAAGTAGATCCAGATTGATGGAGTTCATTTCTATACTCAATGTGAATTCCATAGGTCTTAAATTAACATATATTATTAACACCAATAAGATCGAATTTCTGGATCTACTAATTCTAAAAACAGAGAACAACTCCATAACAACGAGAACACATCGAAAAGAAACTGCGTCAAATAGCCTTTTACTAGCGTCCAGTCACCATCCTCGACATTTGATTCGAAGTATTCCGTTTGGGCAATATTTGAGAATACGCCGGAATTGCACAACACTGATGGATTTTGAAAATCAAGCTAAAGATCTCTATAACCGTTTCAAACAAAGAGGGTATTCTCACAACATTTTGAAAAAAGCTTATGCAAAAGCAAAACAACGTTCACAAACGGACCTACTGTACAACTCTACCTCGTCAGGATCAAATGAGCAACAACCTGTAAGAATGATTGGGACGTTCAATAAATTTGGAGGAAATATCTGCTCAATATTACAAAATCACTGGCATATCCTCCTGGGCGATAAGGAACTAAGGTCTAGGCTACCAGACACTGCGTCAATTACCTAACGACGGGCACCTAGCCTCAGGGATAAATTAGTCCACAGCCACTTTGAGGCAAAGAAAAACTCAGGCTGTGCCTGGTTACAAACACGGACATCTGGATCCAAGCCCTGCGGAAAGTGTAAAGCGTGTGTGCATATAAGCACTACAAATAAGTTTACCAGTTTCCATAGCCAAAAATAATTTTTAGTCTGTGATCATATCAATTGCAAAACCACCTCGGTGGTTTATCTTATTTCATGTCGGTGTGGCCTTCAATATGTAGGAAAAATCACACGTCAGCTACGCCGCAGAGTCCTTGAGCAAGTCAACAGCATAACGAACAAGCAGGACGTGGCAGTAGCTAGACATGTAAATACTATCTACGATGGAAATATAATGGTTCTGAAATTCATGGGTATAGAAAAAATCAACATCTCTCCCAGAAGAGGCAACATGGAAATTAAATTACTACAGCGAGAAGCCTGGTGGATCTTTCACCTCAAAACACTATCTCCACATGGCCTCAATGAAGGCTTTACTTTCACCCCTTTCATTTAGCATCAGCCCCTTCTATTCTCCGAACCTTCTTTACCATTGGGTTATAGCTAGTCACCCCCCTTTTTTATAACATCTACTTCCTTTTCTTACTCAGTTTAGGTTTATTATTTTTTTACTTTATTTTAAATTCGATAGTTACTCTGAGTCTAGCATTAGCATCCAGTACACCCTTATGTTTTGTCGTTATCAGACAGTCTATACTCTTCTAGATACTTAGAAACTAGAGTTTTAGGTTCCTAGCACATACTAAGGGCCAATAATAAGCTACCCTCTTCCTTTCTCTTTAAGTGATCTATTCAAATTCTATATATTTTTCTTAGGTCAGGTTTTCCTATTAGGGGTCTATCTATCACCACTAGAATAGTTTATTAAATCTCCTTATATATTACTTATCCAGTCAGTAACATCATTCCTTTGGAGGATTCTACCCTTTGGGGTCCGTGTGGGCATTAAATGAGAATTATCCTCAGTTCATTTATTCATTCTCCATCTCTTTTTTTAGGGCATCCTTAAATTTTATTTTGGTATTTTACAACAAGGTTAAAACACAGCCTTTCAAATTAATAGCCCATTTTGAGACTTACAAGGCAATAACAAAAAATTACATACAGGTATCTGCCTGTAGAGGCACTATTACTCAGAAAGATAGCATTTTCAGCCCTTTCGCGGGACTTTTTCCGCAAATCTCGCGAGATTACGCGATCGCGGGAACGCGATGACGTCACAACGTGAACGTGAACGCTGTGACGTCATCGCGTCACGCAAATCGCGGGATCCCTTTAAAAACCCGCTTTTCATAGGTATCACATATCCCCTGATGAATCCGTAACAATAACAACGGGGAAACGTACATTGGGACCTTAACAGCAGGCTATAGGGGACAGTCTATCCCCATTGGTATGTGCATATGTTGATGTCTGCACCATTACAAGGTAATGAGTTAAATCTCTCGTTTTCTGTTTTGAAGTAATTTTTGGTGCAGCAGACTAAGTGTGAAACCCACCTAACCCTTAACTAAAAGGGAGGGCTTCTCTTGATTACAGCATTGTGCTGTGTTATCAGGATCATTACACTAATTTTTGATAGTGGATATTTTCTATGTTCCCTATTTTTGAACTTACTTCAGCTTATGGGATGGGGAGTGCTGTGTCGCTCTTATCTCCCATGGGTAACATAGAGACCCACTTGTTTTATTAACTGGAGCAACTGTTGGCCGCCATCTGTCCTCTCAAATAGACAGGTGCTGACCTCTATATTATATTACCATTTGTGAGCACCCATAATATTACTTTGGGGTTTACTCATTAGACTGTAACCCACTCCCCTCCCCCTTTACATTAGCCTGCTGTTTGATATACTTAAGTATATCTTTTATTACACTCATTGTATATATTTTTCATTCACTCTTTTTTTCTTTAATAAAGTTTATTGTATTTTTTTCTAGTAACAAGTTGCTACATACTCCAAAGTAGAGTCTTAGGTGTTCTTTAGTACACTGGATATAGACTTATAGGATCCAGAATTACTTGGAACACACATTTGATATTGATATGTTATATAATTGTTGATTAATAAAAGCTGTGGCCCATGTTTCTCCCACTCAGTCGTCATGTTCATTATTTCCATCAAAGCCTAAATGGATCATGCCTGGGTCATGGTCCCATACGATTAGTGAAGTGGATGTTATGATGCCTTGCAGATTAAACATTTTTAATGATTGTATTATCAATTTATACAAAATCCAGAAGCTACGCAAACTGTTACAGAATGTTATCAGTTCAAGTTAAATATTCACCCATTGAACCTGTTACAAATTTCAACAGAGGAGAAAGGAGTATAAGCCAGTCATAGCTACAAATTGCTAGATAACTAAATGACTCAGATCTCTTAATAGATAAGTCCTCATATCACTGTAAAAGTCAATCATAGGACTTATATATAATATACGTGGATAAAGAGAAAAACATAGTATATATAGACCGTGTATGAAAAGGGGATAAAAAGGAGTGACAAAAACGGGTGTCTCCTAAAAGATGGATAAATAGACTAGGTATAAGAGAGTCTATAGCATGGTGTACAGTTCACCATATAGCAGCGCACAATGTGCTTACAGAATCATAGAAGGAGTAATATCCCACTCTGTAGGCTCTTACCTTTACTGATAAGTTTGTAACATATAGGTCAGAGAATGGATAGGAGACGTCCCCGTATGTCAAAAATAGGAAAAAAGTGGTATAAAAACACGCTGCCGACCGGTTTCGATAGATGCATTACTATCTTTCTCAAGGCTGTGTAGTTAACGGACTCCTATTCCGTTTTCGCGGGTCTTTTTATAGTTTCATCCAGCCAATAGGTATTTTTGGCTTTTGCTCTCTGTTACTTCCGGTCTGACATTGATAAAGCGTCACAGCGTTATGCCGTTACTCGCGTATAGCGTTGCAGAGACGTCATTAATGTGTTGCGTAGTTCCTGGCAGAGACGCCCGTCCTGGTAGTGGCGGAAGTGATTCAGGAGTACGATTATCGTTATAATATTTTTTCTCCCCTCTTGTAGATGTCTTTACTGCTTTATAACGTATTTGTTGACAGGACTTTATAAGTATAAAGTAGAGGCTTCTGTGTTCTATGGTAGTGCACGGTGTTAATCCAATATTATAGTATTTAGACGTGCATCTATGATCCATAAGGCATATTATTATTTTCCAGTCTAGAGAAGGATGTGTGAGACTGAGAAGGCTTTATTTTAAATAGTTATGATTATAATTAATGATGTATGTATATATTGATGTATATGTGTATATATGTTTCCTTTGCTATGCTGTGTTTCTTCCCCATATATGTATTTACCTGATGATGTCAGATGCTGTTTCCACTCTCTCTGCATCTGCTGTTATTATTCAAACTGAGGGTTCCATCTCATGTAGTATTGCTTGAGACTTGATAAAGGGAGGTTAAGCCTCTCGAAAGCTCGTCATTATAAATAGGACGTTTGTCCAATACAAAAGGTATCAAATTATATTGCAATACTCATTATTAATCTATATATATATATATATATATATATGGATTAATAATTACCAAGTTACTATCTATATATATATATATATATGTGTGTGTATAACAAGTGCTGTGTCCTTAGGGTCATGGAGTGTTGAACACAACTGAACAACTATATATATAACTAGAGACTTGCCCGTCAAAAAAGAGGGGGCAATAAAATTGTAAGGCAGGTAATGCTGTTTGCCACAGACATTCATTTTCTTGGTGGTCTGAGATCATTCGGCGCTCATCGCGTGGCTCGCAATGAGCGCCTTTGGCACAAATTACAAAGCTCTTGGTTGTTTTTTTTTTTATCAGAGGCGCTTTTTCTGTTATTGTAAGGTCAGCGCTGATCTGCTTTTTGCGCTTATTGCAAGGCTTTGTGTGCTTTGAGCAGCGTTGGCGCTTGTTGTGAGGCACGCGGTGAATGGCTTTTGTGTTTATTCCGATAGTGTTATTTTTGTACGCTAATTAAATAATTCATAAATTATTAAATGAATATACTTTACCTATTTGGAAGAAATATATGCAGGAAGCATTGTTTGCACTGTTGTGGAGCTGAGGTGTAAGTGTCAGCAATGTGTGCAGTGGGTAGCATAAATAGGCTGCGTGCGCGAGGGGAAGCCGTTAGTGTAGCTGTGTATTTCCGCATTGTGTAAGTTAGTGTTGTAAAATGGCGGCGAATGTGTATGTGGTACATGGGTGTGGATGATTTAGCGTCCATGCTAAAAGTGTATCTTGTACCTCGTACGGCTTTTTGGAAAAGCCATATGTGCTTTGTGGTGTTTTACGGCTTAAGGGTCCTAAAGCTTAGTTTTTATTTTTTTTCGGCTGCCATTTTTTCTCTCGCTTAGGGGATTTTCGTGTGTCTAAACTCGGTCATTTGGACTTAAATTGAGGTGTAACTTCACTTGCAGATGTCCTGGGTGCCCCCCCTTGCTATGGGTAAGTTTTTATGTCATTTTTGTGTATATTTATTGTATTTTTAATGTTTTTCACTGCGGTTCGGCCGTTAAGGTCGTATTTTTGTGAGTTCATAATGGGTTTTTCCCTTAGCGGCTTGTATTTTTTTAGTGTAAGTCCGTAATTTTTTCTTTCTTAGTCCTGCAGCTCGTATTTTTTTGTGTAAGTCCGTATTTAGTGATTGCGTGTTAGATCTATTTTGTCAAAGTGCTGCTTGTGTGGGTGTTTGTAACCGCTTGTGAGGCGCCGTAGAGCCTCCTCCATCGTCTCATTGCAGCCTCCACCTCCGCAAATGCGGCCCATTGCTTTGCGAGGGTCTGCATTTGAGGCCTGCAATGAGCCTTTGGCTCATTGCAGCTGATGTTGGAGCCTCCCCCTACCGAAAGGGACGCAGTTCTTGCAAGCTTGCAAAGTGTGACAACAATGATAGTTTAACAACTATTATATATATGTGATATATATGTAGTGATATATACATGTTCGAGTCACATTATTATGACTAACTATTTAGAATAAAACGTGTGTGCAGCATGCAGTTAGACAGAGTGGTAGTGAGTCAATTAGATGCTGGAAGCTTGGCATGGGTATCTGGAGCCATGCAGACTGCAGTGCATCCAACAGCTGCTGAAGAATGCGTGGTGGAGAATCCTTACTATGAACTTGTCAAGGTGGTCAGACAGTTGCCAATGGGGTTCAAGTCTAGGGAATTTGGAGGCCAGGAAAGTACTTGGAAGACATAATTGTGCTCCTCCAAACACTCCCGTATGACATGTTGAATTGTCCTGCTGAAAGATCCCATCCGCACCAGAGAACACAGTCAACATGTATGGGTATACTTGATCTGCATAGATGGATAGATAACCCAATCAGTTGAGAGTGTCTTCCAGAGATATGAGTGGACCAAGACAATGGAAAGAAAACATTCCCCAGACCATAACTCTCCACCAGCTTGAGTTCTTCCAACAATGGTTACATAGTGTTTGTTCTCAGAGGTTTCGCGCCTGACTCGGCAGCATCTGGCCAATTGATGTATCAGAAAATCTGACTCATCAGAGATGGCAACAATTTGCCAAAAGGTATAGGTCCAATTTTGGTACTTTTTTCAAGAGCGTCACATGCGCATGCTTTGCAAATTGTCTGACAGTATTTTCTTTTTTTTTTTTTATATATATATTAAGAGCACTAGGTTAATACAAAAATACAAATGTTTCAACAATATAACATAAACTAGCGACTTGCCCGTCAAAAAATGACGGCAATGTGATGTATATGTTTGTCAAGTTGTTTAGTTATTTATATATATTTTTGACCCTTGTAAGTATTGTGATATGAACGTGTATTTTTGTTAAATTTTGATGTAATGTTTTTTTAACATGAAATTTGTATCTGAAGAATTGTTCACTTAAATATACATTGAATCCAGAGGAAAGCAAAAAGTAAAAAGCCTTGTTGAAACGTCCCGAATTTTAACATGAAGTTTAAAATATATGTAAGCAATAACCTTCAAAGTATATATTTTTAAACTTGAACTTTATTTTTTATGTAACTTTGGAAGTTGACAAAACATTTGTAGAATTTGGAACATTATAAACAGGAACATAGTGAATACATTTTGTAACTTAATTTTGTATTAAAAGTATTAACATTTGAATGTAAAAACAGTTGAACTTTAAATTAATCAGTATTAACATGCAATTTGTATCAGAATATTTGTTAAGTTCAATATACATTGAATGTAGAGAAAGGCATACAGTAAAAACTCTCCTTAAAACGTACCTAATGAAAGTAATTCCTTACTGACCACATAAACTGGCGATAAACATTAATGTAGGTAGTAATCTTAAGATAACAGACAATATTTAGATTGTGACTTAAAAGGTGCTTGAGCTCTTAACATGAACTTTGTAATCTGTTGAATGAAATAACTTGAAAATATTGTTTTTAAACTTGTAACATTAGAAACATTAACACAGTAACTTAACATTGTAACATAATTTTTCTTAAAAATGCAAGGCAAGTATTTTGTGAGGCGAATTATCCATAAACATTACTTCCATTAATTATCACTGAATTAAGCAACAAATTGTTATGTATTTTTGAATGCTTTTAAAAAATGATTATGGCTTTAGTTTGTATTCTGCAAAGTTATAGTACTTCATAGTAGACAATGTTTTTAGTAAAAATACGCCCATCTTCTAATAAATCACCTTGACTTTCATTGTTTTCAATGTAAACTTTAATAGCCTGTGGATTTTTGCACCGTGACAATGCAAAGTACAATTGACCATGTGCAAATACTGGTTCTTCCAAAAAAATACCCACAGATTTGAAAGTTTGACCTTGTGATTTATTAATGGTCATGGCAAATGCCATAATAATGGGAAATTGTCTTCTTTGAAGTATAAAAGGGAGACTACTTTCACTTGGTGCTAAATCTATTCTTGGTATGAAAACTCTCTCTCCTTTATGGGTCCCAGTTAAAATTTCAGCATCTATAAAATGGTCCCTTAATTGTTGAACAATTAATCTTGTGCCATTGCATAGGCTTTTTTTGGGGTTCATATTTCGCAGTAACATGATAATTGCACCTTTCTTTAGCTGCAAAATATGTGGTGGCATTCCAGAAGGAGTTAGAGAGTTTATGAATTCAGTCGAAAAGTTAGCCTGACTTTTATTGTCATCAGCAAGTACAGAATCAGCACTGTGATAATTTCTTTGTGGTGCATTAATTTTTTTTAAGATTTCATTATTGAGGATTAATGCATATTTATTTTTACACGTCAGTACGACTTGGTTGGCAAGCTCGGAATATTCTTCGTTATTGATGCTCCCTTCAAATATAGCCGATATAATATCTTGTTGACAAATCATCTGAGGTGGGATCTCTACAGTGTCGTCCGCTAAATGTAGTATTTTTTCTGTTCTGCCTTCTCCAATTTTAATAAGCCAATCATTGAAATCATTTTGTCCTTCTGATCTCATATTTTGTTGCAGTTGAAGATGGGTAAAATGTTTCCATACTGTGCTTGACTTGATACAGGTTTCGATAATGTCAGTTCGATTTCCATGTACAACAACAGGTAATGTTTGTCTAAAATCGCCACCCAACAACATTACCTTTCCACCAAATGGAAAAATATTATCCATGACTTCACGAAGCAAACGGTCAATACATTGGAGGGCATAGCATGACATCATTGTGGCCTCATCTATTATAATTAATTTACATTTCTTAAATTTCTTTGCTTGTAAGGATGTCATGCGAATATCTGACACAGAATTTTCTAAAATAGGCACTGGCAGTTTAAATCCACTATGAACAGTTCTTCCACCTTCTAATAAAAGTGCAGCAATTCCAGTAGTGGCAAACGCCATTGCTATTTGTCCTTGTGCTCGTACTGAACTCATTAATAAATTGTACAAATAGGTTTTTCCTGATCCGTCAGGTCCATCAAGATAGAAATAACGCTCTGTCACCATGTCATCATCTATTGCATTTTTAATGGCATGAAATGCTTGCAATTGTAGTGTATTTAAAGTTGCAAGTCTTTCTTGTGTTCTTTCTGCTTGTAGTTGAATGTCATAGTCTTCAAAGTTTATGTCATCTATAAGACCTGGATCAGGCAAATTAAAACTTGCACAACTTAATCCATGAGTTAAAAAGACTTCTTGGATTTCCATTAACGCTTTTAAGTGTGCAATGGGTTCATTGTATCGTCGCATAAAGTCTTCAGCCATATTACTTTAAAAGTCTCCCACAAAGCTAATGCATTTGGAGCATTTGAGAAGATACAAATAAAAGCAAATTGTTCTCTCATCTGTCGTGGCATTTGACATTGTGCTGCTTCTTCTAAACATCTTTCCCACTCTGTATCATCAGCGAGTAAGTTTCTATGTCTTGCAGCTAAATGGAAGGATTCATATACAATGTCATTAACAGTTCTTAATTGTTCAAAACTTTGTGCTCCTGGAACATTTAAAAGTAATATCCGTAAGCAAAAACGTTCAACATCTCTTGGACTGACTGTGTAAATTCGTGGAATTATTTTATTGCCTCTGGTTTTTCTTGGTCTCCATTATCCATTCACAAAAACATAGTGATATGGAATTTCAATATATAAGTATTGTGTTGCTTGAGCATCATTTGAATTTAATGCAAACCATGCAGTTAGTGTAGTGTGACGATCTTCACTTTGGGCAAATGCATTCATTTAATTTCCAGCATGGAAATAGACTAAATGTCGTTGTGGCAAATGTACTGCTAATCTATATACTGCATGTGATCTATCATGCATTTCAAATTTTAAAAGCTGCCACATAGCTTCTGGTGCACTGACATAGCGAGCATCTACATGAGATGCAAGTTCATCATGTACTAACTCACCACATTCAGGGTTGTCTGCACTTTTGACGACTACAGTAGCTGCATCATAGCCTTTGTAAATATATTTGTAGACATATTTAATGGATTTGATGGACGTGCAGGCTTCTACGTTGATGTGGGCGTTGTACTTCATGAGTAAATGTGGATTGTAGGGTACTACATATCTATTGTCCACTTTTTTTCCACGAATAATGGCACTATGTCCTTCTCTTCTTTTATAAAGTGGATATCCATCACAATTTGCATATGTTTTGTCTCTATAATCTTTTGGAAAATCTTTTGAACATTTATTATTTTCCATACATGGTGATTGTGGATTAAGGTCTCCACAGGGTCCATGAATCATGCGATGAGTAACAATCTCATATAGTCTACCATATAGTTCTGGATCTGGTAGTTCAGCAACTATGACTGCATCCACTTTGTCCGAAGTATCTAATTTATCTTTCTCTTGAAGTATTATGAGAAGATGTGCATGTGGAAGGCCTCTTTTTTGAAATTCAATGGTATATACATAAGCAAGACATTTGCCAAATAACTGATTTATAGTGAAGTCACGTATTAATTCATTTAATTTGATCTTAAAAACTCTGGCTACTAAATCTGGTCGATCTGAAGCACTTTGTCCAAGAAGTAGATTTTCATTAATTTCTGGCCATTGTGGATTACATGTAAATGTCACAAATAAATCTGGTTTTCCAAATTTAGTCACAATAGCCATAGCATCATTGTATCTTTCTCTCATATTTCGAGGAGATCCTTGAAAGGAAGATGGTAAAATGATGGCTTTGCCAGCTGTCATGTCTCTGCTTGTAGCCACGTCAGCAACATAGTCCATGAGTCCACAATATTGTTCTACACATAGTTTATCTTGTTGATATTTTATAAAGTTTAAATTATTTGCCTCAACTTGCAAATATGAATCAATAATCCATTGTTGTGTTAGTTTTCCACCACATAAAATTGGATTAAATTCATCTCGAATGGCAATTTGAGCTACTTTAAATTCAAGCATAGAAACATTATTTCGGATTCTGGCTTTAGCATTTGGGTAACTGGGAAGGGTTAATTTTGGTTTTCCAACCTGCTTCTCCATGTGGGAAAAAGATGGGATATGTCATTGGATCTAAATTTAGACTTAAGATATTAATATTAATAAATGGTTGCTCCTCATTTCTGGGATATACTCTAATGTCTCTTTGAAATGGTGGTTCTCCTTCATCATTCTGAAAGACCATTGCAACTTCATTTGATGTCGGCAAGTTATAACGACGTTTATCAGTATGTCTGTCTCTTTTAAGCACCATATTAACCTTTGGCATGGGTAATTGATGTCTTTGTGCATGAAGTTGTTGTTCATTTTCTACTTCTGCCAATTTTTTGTATGCTTTACTGTAGGGATTGTTGTCCATAATGTTATTTAGCTCTATGAAAACACTGGGTAAGCATTTTTTATTTTCTTCCATCTGCATACGTTGGTCAACAGCTTCCATTGTATCTAGGACATATAGTTGAGCGAATTTTCTTTGCTCTCCTTGCTCTGGATGTAAATGTGAAGTCCGATGATAAATTTGTCCTTGGACTTTAAAACAGTAAGGACCATGTCCTGGTACATTAGCAGCCAATGTTGCCCCCATAGATGCAAATGATATGGCACTATTGTAGGATCTTATGTTTGTCTTAAAATTTTTGTAATTTGGAAAAGTAGGTTCAGTCATAATATTTTGTAAATAGCTTGGAAATTGTTTCGTTTCTGGAAGTTTGAACTTGCCTTTTTGACAACAACTAATAAATTGTCCATCTCTGGGTCTCTCCTGTTTAAAATAATAAGCCTCACAAAATTGACATTGAGTACTCATGTCCCCACAACTATGAACCTCTACTGCTAAAGACTTGAGTAAAGGACAATTTGGAAAGCATATCGGATGTTGAATTACATATTCATCAGGTGAAAAGTCATGAAATGTTTCAACAACAGGTTCTAAATGTTTAGTTTTTTTCGTGGCTTTTCTTGGTATATGTTGTCCTTGTTTTGTTGAAATGTCCTGTAAGTTTTTAGTTAGAGTTTGTAAATGCTTTGTTTTTGTAGTTGCTTTTTTTGGTCTGTCTTGAGTGGTATCTTGTAAAATGTCATCTGATGTTTGAGGAACAGTTTGTAAATGCTTTATTATCTTTTTATTTTTTTTTGTTGTATCTTTCATTTTTGCAGCTGATAGTCTTTTATTTGCAAGTCTTTTGCGTTCTTTTTCTCGTCAAATTTCTTTCTCCTCAGGTGTCTGCTGGGCGGCCCATCTCTCTTGCCTTTCTCTAGTTTGACGTCTTTTCTTCTCTTCTTTGGTCTCGTTATCAGCCATATTAATCTGTAAAGGAAAAAAAATAAATGTAATTGTGTATATTTAAATTTGTAATTCCTGTTAAAGATTCTTGTGCACAATTGGTGAAATAAAAGGCAAATCATTAATGTATCAGTTATATTTAGTTAAAATTATAATTCCTGTCCTCACTGACTAAGAATTTGGCCAATGGAATACTGCTGTAAATAAGCATGTAACATATTTTTTTTAAATAATGTTTTTATTTATTAAAACGTTGTTTGTGGATAGATATTTACCACTGCAAAACTTCTTTGCTAAAAAAAACATTGATGTGGTTATTGAGCTATGTATTGCCTAGTGGCAATTTAAATAGAATAAGGGAGATAGTAAATTTATTTTTTTATTTTTCTGTTGACACGGATGCAACTGAAAGCTCTTTCTTTAGTTTTCTCCTTTTGTACTTATTATACTGTACCTTGGTTGAAGTGTGATTTAAATCCGAATGTTTGTTGGTCCTCGGTTGAAAATCGTTGTCCAATGGTGTGGTCCTCTGTTGGAAGTCCTCGTCCGATGGTGTGGTCCTCTGTGTAAAATCCTGGTCCTATGGTCTGGTCCTCTGTTGAAAGTCCTGGTCCGATGGTGTGGTCCTGTGGCGATAGCCCTCGTCCGATGTTGTGGTCCTGTGGCGATAGCCCTCGTCCGATGTTGTGGTCCTTTGGTGAAAGTCCTCGTCCGATGGTCTGGTCCTGTGTTGAAATTCCTCGTCCGCTGGTCTGGTCCTGTGTTGAAAGTCCTCGTCCGATGGTCTGGTCCTGTGGAGAAAGTCCTCGTCCGATTGTCTTCAAGCAGTATCTGTTGTAATATAAAATAGAAAATGTTGTTTGAGTGAAATGTCTTTTAAATAAGTAAAAAATGTATGAATTTGGCTGTATTGTATCAGTTATGGTTATTTTTTTCTATTTTTTTTTTATACTTTCTGTACAATCCCACGACTTTTGTTATTCTTATTTAAGGTTCTTAGTAAGGCTTGTGGGTTGTGATATATTAAATAAGAATATGAATTTATTTTGCTATGTGTTTATGTTAGTTTTTGTACAATCCTGTTTGTGCGCACCACTGTGGTATACTGATTTAGCCGTTATTGGGATGGTTATAGTTTGTGAATTATGAAATAATATAATTAATGTAGTTTGCTATGTGCTTGTGTTAGTTTTTTACAATCCTGTTTTGTGCGCACCACTTGTGCTAAAGTTATTTATTCTTGATTGTACTGGTTATAGGTTGTTAAACATTAAAGAAGAATGTTAATGTAGTTTCCTATGTGTTTGTGTGATTTTTTGTACAATCCTATTAGGTGCGCAACACTTTTGTTATTCTTATTTAGGCTTCTTTGTAAGGCTTATAGGTTGTTAAACATTGAATAAGAAAGTTAATTTATTTTGCTATGTGTTTGTGTGAGTTTGTTCCAATTCTATTTTGTGTGTAGCACTTTGGGTCTCATTCGATTGCGATTTGTCTAATTGAATGGTGCCCTAAATAAGCACATAGCATATTTTTTGAAAGAAGTTTTTAGTCTGTGAAAAACTTTCTTTTGTATAGATTTTTACTAACTAAAAACTTCTTTAAAAAAAATGTTATGTTCTTATTTAGAGCCCTATTCAATTGGGCAAATTGCAATTGAATGAGGGCCTTTATGTGTACCATATGTTGCATAGTTTGCCCCTCATTGAATTGCATTTTTTACAATGTAATAGTACTCTAAGGCGCTCATTGAATTGCAATTTTGAAAATTGAATAGAGTTCTAAATAAGCACATCACATATATTTGTTAAAGAAGTTTTTATTTATTAAGCATCTATCCAAAAGCAAGGTTTTCACTAACGAAAAAGTTCTTTAAAAAATATATGTTATGTGATTATTTGGATCCCTATAGAATTAGCAAAATGGCAATTGAATAAGGGCCTAAAAGTGCTTATTTATAGCCATATTAAATTGTCCAAAATAGCAATTGAATGAGGGCCTTTGGTTGCTGCATTTGTTATATTGTCAGCTCCTCATTCAATTGTGTTTTGGCCAATGGAATAGAGCTCAATATCACCACAGAGCATATTTTTTTACCGAATTTTGTATTTAGTGAACTTGTATCCAAAAGCAACGTGTTCACTAAATAAAAAGTTCCTTTAAAAGAAATGCTCTGTGCTTATATAGAGCCCTATTGAAATGGGCAAATCACATTTGAGTGAGGCCCTCGGCCATTAAAGATATATAGGTCCTCATTGAATTGCAATTTTGCCAATTGAAGAGGGCTCTATATAAGCACCTAACATATTTATTGAGCGAAGTTTTTAGTTATTGAAGACCTTGATTGTGGTTAGAAGTTCAGTAACTAAAAAGTTCTGTATAAAAAATATGTTATGTGCTTATATATAGCCCTATTCAATTGAGCAACTCGCAATTGAATGAGGCTCATGGTTCTTTCTTTTTTATACTTAATACTTTACCTTGATTGAAGTGTCGAATGACAGAGGGTCCCCTCCTGCCAATCTTAATCCGCCGGTCTTCTTGTAGTGTCTGTTTGAAAAAGAAAGTGAAATAGTTAATTTTATATTTATAATTTTTCATCTAGCAAACCATGGCCTTTGGAGCATGTAATGTCTTGTTGTATCTTACCTGTTGTTCTTTGTTGGTGTTCTTTAAAAGGGATTGTGCTTCACAATGCACGGTGCAAATTGTTGAGTGACGCTGTTGATGCAGAGTCTGTTTGAATATTAAAAGAAATAGAAAGATTCAGCTTTATATGATCTATTGGATTGCAGTAAATTAATGTCATTTAAATATACTTCTGTAATTATTTTCAATTGACCTTATTTTTGGGTGGGGGCTACACACATATGTCACATACATGAAGCACATTCCATAGTTTAATGTAATTATTTTGTGTGCGTGTGACATATCACTATAAATGAATCATATTTAAATTGTTAAATTAACCTTATAATTTTTTTTTCCAACACACAGAAATGTCTGTGTGTGAGATGTAACTATAGATGATACACATATATGTGCGTGTCACATATCAGTATACATGACATCTAATGTCATTTAAATGTAGTTATTTAATGATTTTGTTTTAAGCTAATTTTGTTGCCTTGGCAGCAATACACATAAATGTGCGTGTCACATGTCACTATACATTATACACATATATGTCCGTGTCACATGTCACTATGCAGGGGCAATACACATAAATGTGTGTGTCACATGTCAATATACATGATACACATATACGTCCGTGTCACATGTCACTATGCAGGGTCAATACACATAAATGTGCGTGTCACATGTCACTATACATTCTATACATATATGTGCGTGTCACATGTCACTATACATTATAGACATATATGTGCGTGTCACATGTCACTATACATAAACCTCTGTTTAATATTGAATTATGTTTTTTTGTTGTTTTGTTAAATGAACCGTATTTTTTTTGTGGGCCTATACACATAAATGTGGCATATATGTCACTACATAAATCACATTTTCCTAGTTTTTTTTTTTTTTTTTTTTGACCTGTCCTGATAATAAAATGTAATATATTGTAGCTTACCTCTCAGTTGTAATTTGCACAATGTAAAGTAGTAAATTAGTAAAGAATTGTCTTGTCAAGTAAAAGCAGCAGTTATCTCTGAAGTCACTCCGTTCATCACCTGAGGAGAAATGTATTTTTTTGTGTAAAATAGGCAGTATTTATAAACTTGTAGAAAGTTCTGGAAAGTGAGACCGTTAGAACGCAATAGGCATGCGCTATTTGCGTTCCAGCTTACAATTTGCGTTCCATCCGCCATTTTGTGCGTAGTACTGTTCAAAATGGTGTTTAATATGATTGTGATACGTTCCGCATAGTATGTGTTTCATTATTGCGAGTAAGTGTAGTCTAGTTACGTCTGAAGCCTCGTTTTCATTTTGTTCGTCGGCCATTTTTTCTCTCGCTTAGCGATGGTATTAGTGTCTAAAGTGTTTTATTTTGATTTAAATGTAGATGTAACTTGTTTTTTTGAGGTGCTGGATGGTTCCTCTTGCTGTAGGTAAGCTTTTTATGTGTTTGTTGTGTGTATTTTCTTCTAAGTTTTAAATGTTTGTATGTCGGCGTGTTGCGTCCGATGTTTGCGAGGTCGTAATGTGTGGTAACGTGTCTCGTATGGTGTTTGCGTGTGTAGCCGCAAACGTTTTCGTTTTATTCGTCGGCCATTTTTTTTGTTGCTTAGCAAATTATTTAGTGTCTAAACTTTTTTATTTTGAGTGCAATTAAGTTGTAAGTTGAATTTTTGAAGTCGTGGGTGCTCCCTCTTGGTGTAGGTAAGCTTTTTATGTATGTGCTGTGTGTATGTATTGTGTTTTTAATTTTGTAATGTTCGCGAGTTGCGTCCGAGTGTTGCGAGGCCGTAATGTGTGTGAACGTGTGTTGTATGTTGTTTGCGAGTGTCGTATTGTGTGTGTCGTGCTGTTTGGGTTGCGACGTGAACTTTGCGAGGTTCGCAGTTCTTTGGGTTGCGAATTTGGATTGTGAATTTTGCAAGGGTCGCAGTTGCTGCAACTGAAGCCCTCTCTTTTTGGGGGGTTCCTCAGGTGCTGGCATGGAGTGCCTGCGGCGCTCCATGCCAGCAACTGAGAACCTGGCGCAGAGATCCAGCATATAGTTTGGAAGATCTGTAACTGTTTCTGGTAAATTTCTGACCCTGACATTTTGACGGTGGGATCGATTTTCCACATCCTCTTATGCATATTGCAGTTGGCTTTGTTCATCTCTCAATGCCAACACCTCTCCCTCCAGTTGGGTATGCGCCTCCAATAGGTTATCATATTTTGCCTCCAGTTCAGTCACCTTGGAATCAACAGATTTTATTTCTTCAGTGATTTCTGCAGCCACTTTCTTGATTTCCCCTGTAATTTCCGTTCTAAAGGAAAAAATCAGATCCTTTAGATCTTGTATATCCGACTTAGTGTGCTACAGCGGGTGCTGTAGGCTTGATAGTAGATGTTAATAAACGTTCAGGTGTCAATGTTGTCAGGAAGACTGGGCGCATGAATTTGTTGTTAGCAGCCCTTCTTGTTAAGATCCCAGCAAATCCTTTTTTATGGGCTTTAAACATGAGATTTAGTTGTATTCTTCAGGTAAGTCACTTTGCTCTAGATTGTGCCACTATAACTGGGGTAGGGGTGCGCTTACATAGTGGGCATAATCTTATCCTCTCGCATCAAAAAGTAAAGCAGGCGATGTTAAGCAGCTTCGGCTTTCAATCAGACAATATCTGCCTTTTTGTAAAAAGTATGTTTGTTTTAACTATTTGAGACACAATGCTATGCAGGTAAAAGGTCTGTATAAATAAATCCCAGACAGGTTTTGAGCTTGCCTTTGCTATTTCTTTTCAGGCTTTAATTGCTTTGTAGGTCCACAAGATGGCGATATAGCACCTCTTCCTTGCTAAAAGTCCAACTCTGCAGATGGCCCCCTGTTAGTTCTCTCAGAAGCAAACAAGAAATAAAAAAATATTCACTTTAGGGGCTTTCCCAACAGGTGTTTGGGTTATGGCAGCTCCAGTAATAATATGTCCACATAGGAATATAACATAGTAACTGATCTTTGAGTTTGCAAGTCTTGTTTTGACAAAAGTCTCTATGTACAATAGTTTAAGAGCCTCTCAATAGCCTTCAAGCACCTGTCCTTTTTGGGGTCTGGAATCACTGCACCCCTTATTGGACCTTTAAAATATTTAGCTGTTCTGGGTTGTAGTGTGGGTTAAAAAAACACAACTACATCACACTTGCCCAAGCATTGTGTGTTTGTTTTCACAGCCCAAGCATTGAATATTAGCAGAGTTCTTTATGGACTAGCCAGTTCAGCATTTAGCAACATCACTGTGGGTCTAGGATGGGGTCCAACTGTTTTACTAAGTGTATTAAATATTGTTTACTCACCTATCCCTTGGATCTGTCTCCAGGATGGTCAAAAATCAAAATATCAGGACACCTCCTGCTTGTTGAGATGTTTTCTGGAAAACAGTCTCCAAGATGGGAACCTGGTTCCTGATTTTCTGTAAAAATGCCCAGAATAGCAGGCACTTTTAAATAATATAATTTAGAGCAAGTTTTGGCATGTTTTCAGGATTTTTCAAGCTTTGTAATCCTTGTTTGTAGGAGCTGAGTTGTTTTGCTGCTGCTGCTGCTCTCTTCAGTTCAGCACACCTCTGTCTGCCAGTATTTTCTGATAATATGCTGCATTCATCTTGCCATCAATTGTCACAAGATTCCCCCGTACCTTTAGAGCTCTCACCCCTCTCCAAACATAGCGCTTATAGTTGTGACTATCTTGGTCTTGTCACTCCAAATTACAGTGTGCTAGAAGCTGTGAGGCGTGTCAAGGTGTTGTTGGGCATATTGTACCCGGGCTTTTTTTGTGGCATTGGCACCTCAAAGGCTTCTTTCTGGCAACTCGACCATGCAGCTCATTTTTGTTTAAGCATCGTCGTATTGTGCTCCTTGAAACAACCACACCATCTTTTTCCAGAGCAGCCTGTATTTCTCCTGAGGTTACCTGTGGGTTTTTCTTTTTATTCCAAACAATTCTTCTGGCAGTTGAGGCTGAAATCTTTCTTGGTCTACCTGACCTTGGCTTGGTATCAAGAGATCCCCGAATTGTCCACTTTTCAATAAGTGATTGAACATTATTGACTGGCATTTTCAAGGCTTTTGATATCTTTTTTATATTAATTTAGTCGTTATGAAGTTCCATAACCTTGTTCTTTTGACAGTTCTTTTTTGCTCCCCATGGCTCAGTATCTAGCCTGCTCAGTGCATCCACGTGAGAGCTGACAAACTCATTGACTATTTATACACAGACACCAAATGCAATTTAAAAAAACACAGGTGTAGGAAATTAACCTTTAATTGCCATTATCAACCTGATCCACCTGATAAGATATATTATGCTGAACAAGTAGAAAGAGGAAAGGTAAATGCAGAGAGTGAATGATCCAATTACAACTTTGACTTCCAATACTACCCATAAACAAACATCCAAAATGGCAAACAATCTTCCAAACCAAACAATAAAGATAACTCAGACAATACAGGAATTATTAATCTATCAACTGACATAACCAGAGAACTCTGTTCTCTCCTCCATTTTCTCTGTTGTATAGAGCTCTTCACAGAGTACATCAGAATGAGTCCAGAAATCAGAGGGATCACTGCAAAATATCCAGGCCAACTGCTGGTTAAAAGCTCACTCTGCATGGACATAACCATCTTCTGCCAGATGTACAGTCGGTGGGGAGACTGTTTCAGGTATGTTAGGACTTTGGCAGATCTTCAGGCACAAGAGTCATCTGCAGGAAGTCATAGACTGTACTGTTTGATAAGCTGTATTATGCCCACTTCCTTTCCCAATGAAGTCTCAGGGACATTTCTATAAAGAGTAAAATAAATGTGCTGTGGAATGAGATTCATATTGTTCTGCAGTACGCTACCCAAGCCTGGCCCCATTTGAAATCTGTTTGCCTAATCATTTCCAAGACAATTGATTACTTCATCTGGATGATCATCGGGCCCCACCTCTTGTGTTCTGGGGTGGGGTCTAAACTTAAACTATTACCATGGGGACGCTTTTGGTCCTTTTACCATGGGGACCCTAGGCTTTACAATGATAGATGGATAGGTAGTATCAGAGACATTTTTGTAAAAACACATGTAGACTAACAGTTACAGTGTACTGGCAAGTTATTTTTCCTACCAGTAAAAACCTCTATATCCAGAATTGGAAATGTTTGTGAGTAAAATGTTTCGGGACAGACAGAACACATGCTTAACTAGTGGAGATAACGTTTCCAGAGTTGTCTGATTTTAGAGGCAATGAATGGTGGTAAACATCTCCCAGCATGCTTGCTCTATAAAGAAGAGTGGAAATGTCCTAATGAAAGCATTATTCAGCCAGAAGAGAAGCCTTTGTTATTTCCAACACAAGGCAACCAGCACTTTCTGGACAGAGTTGTATGGCAATCACTTATCATCTGTTTTGCTTAGAATAACATATAAAATTATGAGGGTTAACTGATTATATCAGTTTAAATAACTACTGTAATATATAATATTAAAGTGAAAGTATGGTGCTTAACACCCAATTGGATTTCAACACAATCTATAGCACATATAAACTATTAATTTAAAATAAAAATGCTGTATTAAAAACCATGAAACCTCAGGTGACCTGGTACACAATACTATAGTGATCAATATTTAGAGTTCAATGATATGTGGTACAGTACAAACTGTGCAATTTATTGCAACTGGTAATAATAGGGCCTCTCACTGTAGAGAAAAATATCAATTATTAAACAATGGAGAAGAGCCCTTAATCCAGCATAATAACAACGGTCAGTTGTAGTAGTATGTAGCTATACTGTGGTATAGGAATACCGCGTTTAGCACGGCATATGGGTTCTGCACGCAGGAGCGATATGCGTGCTAAGCGTGGATTTAAATACATGCAACTCTGTTTTAGCGTTATCGCGAGATCAAGCACTTTCCAGGGACTGGGACCGGTAAGAGCGCTATCGGGAATCAGCGCGTTTAGCAGAGTAGAGCAAACCGGGGTATACCTATATAGGAATAATCTCACAGTTGTGAAGCATATAACAAATGAACAACATTAATAGCTGTGTATGTTAGAAACATAAATCCATTTAGAGAGCTTCTTATTAGCTTAGCTTGGACCTTGAAGACTTGTTCTTATCTTCAGAATAGTGTAGGGGAATATGAGAGGAGACGAGGGCAGAGGGATTTTTTATATCACTGCAACCTTTAGTATAGGACACCTACCCCATTCCCTGCATATCTAAGATGCAGGAAGTTTGCAAGGATAACTTCAAGTCCTTATTTTGAAAACAAATGTAAACTCTCGCAAATGCGCAGCCTTTACGAAAATATCATGGATGCCCCATCCTTTCAGCCATTTTCATGTGTGTTTCAATAAGTATTAATTCAATTTTTAATTAAACTTCAACTATAGCAGTTTAAAGTATATCAATGTCAAATTTAAACTGAGGTAGGTTATTATTAAGACTTGAAACACATTCTGTAATCTAATTTGGTGTTTATTTGAAAAGTTACATAAACAATTGTATGTGCTTAAGAAAATGTGTTTCTTAAACACATGCAATTAAAAGATCATTTTAAAACGTAAAAAGAACATTGTGTTCTTTTGTACAGATGTGTTTTTTATTTCAATTACATCATGGTAAAGAGAACATATTCTCTCTCCCTGGGGTGCCTTTTTATGAACAATCTAGCTGTCAGAAAAATGTAAACATTGTCATTTGGATTGCTGCTGTTTCCTCGCTTTTTCACTAAAGGGTGTTTTTCACTTATGGATATGTATTATGATGAACAATCATTGGTAGCAAAAAAGCTTAAATATTTCCATAAATGATGTTGTTATTACTTAGAACATAAATCAAAACACAAACATAATTTGCCATGACAGGAAGAATATTAGGAAAATATACTTTGTAATAGAAACAAATAAAAATATAGTTTTTGGCTATGTTCAATATCACTGTAAGTTATACAACTGCTACATCAGAATAATATATTTTAATGTCATATCTACAGTTTATCTGGCCCCAACCTTTAAATAAAAATACTAATTTCAGTATTAGTGAATTCCAACACTGATCATTAGACACTAGGAGCCTCATTCAATTACAAGCCTGTAATTACCTTTAACCCGACATTTTGGCTGTGGGATATTTTTTTTTAGATATGTTTAGATGTATATAATTGTCACTAACCCATAATTCACAGCCTCCACACGCAAACCATGAACCCGTAAATAGCATTTCAGGGCATGATCATGATCAATTAAGTAAGTTACAATTTAGACAGAGCTAATAGTAAATGAGATCATCATCCTGACGTCAGTAAAACATGGAGTTTAAACTACAATCGATTAGTAATTAGAAGTACAATTTGTGATCGGAATTGGAATCCAGAAATGTATAAATAAATAAAAATCATTAAAGCAAATGTTCTAGTCCATGCGGGTTCCATGATATGTATTAACACCTTGATTCCCGGGATCAATATAACATGGAAATAAAACTTTTTTTTATTTTTTATTGCAGGTTTGCAATTTTGTTGTGCAATTAATTCTAATGCCTTTTATTGCTTTCCCAGTATTTTAAAGTACAGTGTTGTGTTTTTATTTGCTGCTGCAGCCATACGAACAGGTGTTTAACCCACTTTATAATTTCTGGATACATTTGCCATTTACGGGTTTGAAGGCCATTGCAGGCTTGTTGAATTGTTGCAATTGAACATTGATTTTGCGTCTTTAACGCTGGTAATCAATGAAGGAGATAGGATGGAGTTACGTAGTGCTTTGGAGCCTGTAACTCGCAATTGGAATGCGAGTGGCTAAATGTAGCCAACTAAATATCTGTAACATTTACGGGCTACATTACAGGCTCAAGTAAATGCGATTTGGCCAACTGAATGATGCCCCTAATTTGGAAACATAGCATAACAATAACATATGGCAAATTGGTAATCAAAATTAAATGGGCATGTATAGATATTGCAAAAAAATATGATTTTATATAAAATTTGCAAATATAACACATGCAATTAGAATACAATTGATAATGTATGCATTCTGAATGATACTTGTTAAGTCCTACAACTATCTAAAGCATTTTCTAATGTTATTATTTATGACATCAATTATGATGCGACTAATAATATAATTTTTTTCACTGTTCTATCCAAAATACATAATACATAATACATAACTTATACGCTTCTACATTTAATTTGTTTTTTTGTTGTCAGTTTTTTCTCCATGGTCTTCTGATCAAGAAACCTTCATTAAGGAAAATAAAAATAAAAATATATATTTTTGGTGGCTGGTGTTTTTTTCTTGAAATGTTGGGATGTATTCTGTTGACTCAAGCCCGCAATTTACCTCCTTAAGCCTAAACACGTAAACCATGCCTTTTTAAGTAGGATTTAAGTAAGCCCATAATTTACTTCTCAGACACAGCCAATAGTAAAGTCATCATGATGTCAGTAAAATATGGAAGTTAGACATAATCTGCAATCGGTGGCTACAAATCAATAATATTTGCTGATCGGGCTTGCAATCAAGCAATCTAGTACTAGATGCATTATATCATCTGTTTCAGTGTGTTTCCTGATATGTTAACTCCTTGATTCCTGGAATTGATATTACTCAGAAATAACATTTAAAAATAATATTTTTTAATTGCATCTTTGTGGGTTTTAAGACTGTTTGCTGCTACAGCTATAATAAGTGTTTGAAAAAGCCCTTGTGAGTTCTATTTAGTATTTGTAACAATTTTAACAGAAACTTGATACTTGATACCAGAGCTACGGGTCTAATAGAATAACAATTTTCTGTAACTTTTATTACTTAGCACTCGAGCTGTGCTAAAACCAATGGAGTTCTAAGGCTGAATTTGCATCTTCGGATGGCCCGTAGTGATTATGGGCAGGCAACTTGTAATCTGATTGCGAATAGAGAATAGAATATATTGCAATATTACGTTTGTAAAAATTTACAAATTGGGCAATATAATAGGGCCCTATATTTTTCGACATAATGAAATCACTGGCCGCTGTAGATGCCATTGTGCAGATATAAACTTCCTGTGTATTGAAAGTCTATACCCACCTTAGAAAAATAGATAATTGTAACTAAAATGGCGAGGAACGCAGCTGCTGGCAAGCAGCACTAACGGATTTTCCTACACTATTTACACTACACACTGCACACATTGCTGACACTTACACAGCAGCTCCACAGCAGTGAAAACACACATTGTATGCTCCAGCAACATCAAAACAGATTGCCAGCTCTTCAACACAATGCTTCCTGCATATATTACTTCAAAATAGGTAAAGTATATTAATTTATTATTTTATTAATTACTTCATTAGCATACAAAAAAAAAAGCCAACGCTGCTCATAGCACACAAAAAAACAACAGCCTCGCAATGAGTGCCCAACGCGATCATTGCGAGCCGAAGGCACTCAGCGCGTGGCTCGTAATTAGCGCCGAAGGATCTTGGAACACCAACATAATTAATGTCGCAAACAAACACCATTACCTGCCTTACAATCTTATTGCCGTCATTTTTTGACGGGCAAGCTGCTAGTCATAAATATGCCTCTGCAGGATCCTGGAGGAATCCATGATACATGATGGAAGTAGTAAGTGTAGGAGGGGTTTTTTGCATTTCTTTAAAGCTTCTGGACTCTGTACTTTTCCCTGTTACTTCTTTGTAGCTATCAGTGGAGAGAGGGGTAATGGAGAAGGTAACAAACATATTTCACTGAAACTGAACTGCCCTAAGCCTGGACCTCGTGAAACACATGCCTGTAATAAAATGAAAATCTTTTGGAGAGATATGTGAAATCTCATAATAGACACTATTGGTGGCAGACTAGCCTATGACCCTAATCCTAATCCTTATTTCTGGTCATACTTGAAGGTGTAGAAGACTCACACTCTCACATCATATTAAATTTCATTATTCAGATTGCGCATGTCTAAATAATCAAGAGCATATATTTATAACTAATATGCCTATTTAGAACAGATAAAACTAGTTTTGTTTTGAGAAAGTTCCAGCGCATTTATCCTTTTACCCAATATACTGCATAAAATCATTGTACATTAATGGATCAATTGTTTATATTTATACACATGCAATCAGAAGCAATTTTTAATTCAATACTATGAGGTTAATGTGACATTCATAATTATAATTATCTTACTTAGTATCACTAAATCATTTTCTCTTTTGTAAGAAAATCACTACCTCTAAGATGTATACAATAGAACAATTACTGTTGCTAAGTATATGGTAGTTAAATGCAAAATAATTGCAGTTTAGTTCATACTTATCTTTAGTCCATTTAATTGTGTGCTTTTGTATAATTTGTATGATAGCTTTCTTTTTCTATATGCTTGATTTACAGTTCAGATACAATACATCTCTATTGATAGATTGTCATTTGCCCTTCCATTATCATTTTTTTGCATTATCCTGTAGCACCCAGTGAATGGAAATTCAGAAGAAGATTTATTTAAATATTTATATGAAACAGATATTTTTTTGCATCTGTGATTATTTGTCATTATTATCAAGCAAAATAGTTATCTCTCTATAGTGTAGCGTTAAAGAAAACACATGGCAAGCCATTCAAAACAACCACAGTCTTAACCCTGGGAAACAAGTCACATATTTAAAAAATATGACATGATAAAAATACTAAATAGATTAGAGATCATTTATTTCTAGGTGGAATATATCTCTTTGTAATCTTAAGAATTCAAATAAAAATAGCTGTAGTAGTATATACAGTAGCTAACAGTAATACATAGAGCACAGTAGTCTTGTTGGACACAGAGGGCGGCCCAGGCTCCCTGGGTAGCCAGAAGTGTCCTATGAACACAGGCACGGACAGTAGCATCCCCAGTTGACAGCCCACCTTTAGACGGACTTAATTCTGGAGGTTCCAGGGGCCCCTGGGGAGTGGTAGACGAGAGTGACTCCTCTCAGGATAATAACCCCCCACCGGCCCACTGCATGCAGGCACAGACTGGCTAGTGACAGTTCTTTTTGCCTTCCTAGGAGATTTAGGGATCGGTTCTGATCCCGTAGCCGATGATCGTTCACTTGTAGTTGTGTATGTTCTGGTTCTGAGTGTGAGGCAAGGAGACCGAGGTCGCAGCTGCTGCCTGAACAGGGATTCAGTCAAGCTCAGCTGTTGATGGCGGCCGCCTGTGAAGTAGGTGAGATGGCGTTTGGCCAGCAATTAAACACATCTTACACCGACACAAGGTTGGGGGGTCAGGACACATTATTAGCAGGTCTTAAGGGTGTGCTAGGTGAGCACAAGGTAACGCTCTCTGACAGGGAGTTTGCAGATTGGGTCACAGGGTTAGCGGCCAAGGGTTGGGTGGTGGGACTTTCTATCCCGGTGACGGAAAGGACGGACAGTGGTTCCCTCGGTTAGTGGGGTTACGGGTGATAGTCTCGCTGACAGGGTTGCGGACATTATTCCGCCTGCGGTGTCTCCAGAGACGGTTAGGGTATCAGATGTGACCATTTCTTTGTGGTGTCAGCGGCAATGAGGGAGGATGTGCATATTTGACTGTCGTTTCTAAACAGGTTTAACGGAAAGACACTCATTCAACGTAGGGAATTGTCTAACAACAATTTACAGCTCTATATAGATGAATCGGGGGGCTGCGGTTTTGGGGGGGGATTTCAATGGCAGCTGGTGTGCGGGCAGGTGGCCTGCTGATTGGGTGGAAGCTGGTTTGACAAAGAACCTGGCATTCCTGGAGATGTTCCCTGTAGTGGTTGCACTGCACGTTTGGGGCAGTAGGCTAAGGGACCAGAAAGTCATCTTTTTCTCTGACAATATGTCAGTGGTGCATGTCATTAATAGGAATACAGCGAAAATGACCCCAGTAATGTGGCTATTTAGGCACCTTGTCTTGGCTTGTCTTCAGTTAAACACGTGGGTTAGGGCTAGGCATGTCTTTTCTCGTTTCCAGTGAAAGCGCTTGAGGCGCCTGGCACCTCATTCGGAACAGGAGGGCTGCAGCGTCCTGGTGGAACTTTGGGAGCTTGGAGCGCAGAAATAGCAGCGTTGGTACGGCAATCATTAGCTCCAGCCACGTGGACGGCTTACAAAAAGGTCTGGGAAAAGTGGCAAGACCTGGTGGAGCTGGCAGGTGGTATGGGCTCGGAGGACAAGATGACAGGCATCTTGTTATGGTACTTACTGTAAGAGTGAGGGCTGCTCAAAAGCCGCAGTGGGGAGGCAGGTGGCGGCCTTTGCCTTCGTTTAAGTTGGCTGGGATGGCAAAGGTGATTCTGGTGAAGCGTGTGATTGGTGGTATGTTTAAAGGTGAAGTAGTGCGGGACAGGAGGCACCCCATCACATTTGCTCTGTTGCTACAGATCAGTTCTACGCTGGGTGACGTGGGTAGCTCTATCTTCGAAACCCTGCTTTTCCATACTGCCTTTTCTCTGGCGTTTTTCGGTGCATTGCGAGTAGGGCTACTGGTATCGGCTAGCAAGCGGGGTGCCGGGGGCTTACAGATAGTAGACGTCTGCCTATACCAGAACAGTGTGGCGATTTGGCTCCGGCAGTCAAAAACAGACCAGGAAGGCAGAGGGAAGGAAATTCTGTTGCAGGGGTGGGTTCGGAGTGTTGCCCTGTGGATTGTGTTAGAAAATATCTTAGGCGCAGGCCACGATACCTGGGCACTCTGCTAATACACAAGGATGGGCTTGCCCTCTCCCGCTTCCAATTCTCTCAGGTCCTAAAGGGCTGTCTAAAGCACCTAGGGTTTGATCGGGCCGAATTCAGCACGCACTCATTCCGGATCGGTGCGGCCATGGTAGCTCTGGGTTGTTGGACACTCCTATATTTATTGGGCTCAGAGGTTTGCAGCTGTTTCGCCAATTGGCCTGCAACTGAGCATTCCTGAAGACGTCATGGAGGTGCACTGGGCAGGTAGACGTGGCCTGTGGTGGGCTGAATTGAATGGGTTGATTAATCATTTGTTTCAGTGTTGTGGTAACCCAGCAATTATGTTAGTACATGCAGGGGGCAATGATTTAGGAGTGGTTCCTATGAAGCGGTTGTCAGGTACATTGAGAGGGATATGGTTAGCTGGAAGCATAGATTCCCAGGAGTAGGTATTATTTAGTCGGAGATCATTAGGAGAAGGGTTTGGTGCTCCGCCAGGACTCCCATCCGCCTTGATAGGTCACATGTTAAGGTAAATAAGTTGGTGACTACTTTTGTCCAGAGGTTGGGATTCCTGCTGAGTTTCAGGTTAAATCTGAGGATGATTGGTTCTGGCCCGATGGTGTTAACTTAACTGAAATCGGGCTTGAGTTAATGATGCACGAATTTAGGTAGGGGGTCAAGCAGGCCAGAGCTTTGTTGGGGGGGGGTTGCAGCCCCATGAGGGGTCCCGTGACTGCTTGGTGGCGGATGGGAGAGTTGGCTGGCTCAGTAGGTAACAAAAGGGGTTGTGCCCCCTACCTCAGGGGCGTGGTACAGTGACGAATAACTGGCCCCATGAACGCGGGTCCAGGGGCAGGAGGTTACTTCCGCTGGCCGGACTCCTCCCTCTTCATTGTGTAATGTGTAATTGTGTTAGCCAATAAAGCTGTGGCCTGTGGTTTTCCCCATATCATTGTCTGCCTTGTTATTTTAGTGGGTTACCCTGTTAAGGTTATACTGTGCTAAGTGCCAATGGATCCTGCGGGGGTCATTTTTGGAGGATATCACCATTGTTTGTTGTGGTCAATGATTTTCTCTTCTTTGCAATTTAGGTCTTTTTTTGTGGTTTAGCTGCAGGGCTATAAGTCCATGATAATTAAAGAGTGCTCTCTCTCCATCTATTACTGTTAGCTATACACTACTACAACTGACCTTTGTTACCATGCTGGATTAAGGGCTCTACTCCATTGTTTAATAATTGATATTTTTCTCTACATTGAGAGGCCCTATTATTACTAATTGCAAGAAATTGCAAAGTTTGGACTGTACCACATATCTTTTAACTTCAAATATTGATCCCTTTGTCCAGGTTGCAAGTTAAAAAAAGATTTGCAGGGGTATGAAAGGACACAACGTTTCAATAGGATATACGAAAAATTACTGTATTAAGATTAGCATTTTTCTCTTTCATAGAAAGAACGTAGATGCTGGGACATGAGTACAGTTTACAGCAATTCTATGGTGTGCTAACAGAACAGGACACGTTCAAGTACAATAAATTTTTGCTTGAAATAAAAAAACAAAAAAACAAAACTACATGAGATAAAAGCATTCAAATATCTAAATCTGAAAACAAACAATCAAAAGAAATGCAGAAGTACTAGCTCACATTTTACCTTGTTACAAAAGCAATTGGTACCCATGTCCAAAAGGGCAGTAACAACAAATGCTGCCTGTCTATAGAATAGTACTACTGCAAATTGAACTGCCTCTCAAAGCTACTTGTAAAAACACCAGCTCCAGATGGTGCCTGTACAAAACCGTAGCTTATTTTATTCACTTCTGTCCTTCCGAAAGTCTTTGACTAGAGTATAATGCTAAAAATGCCTAGTTCCTCTTTTTATCCAATATATTGCCTCGTCCATCTCTACTTCCTTGTTTTTGGCAGGTTGAGTTTGACAGTTAAACATCCCAGTCCTCCAGAATTTTTACATTTCTTCGAAAGAAAACAAAACAGTTTAGTTAGAATGGCAGGATTTCCCCTTCGTAAATGAGTTCTGTTGTGTTGCAAAGTATTACATTCTATAGGTAGAGCAGAGTCATATAGTATATCTGTGTCATGTTTATGCTCTCCAGCTGATCTACAAGGATTTGACAGTGTTCTGGCACCACAGTCACAGAAAAACCTATCATGTCTAAAAAAAACTCTACATCATGTCCTTGGTGATACTTCTTAATGCAATTCACCCAGATGGCGTTACAGTCTGTGGTGTTACAGGTATAACATCTGTAGAAGTCATGCATTGGCTAGCTGGTATAACTTGATATCTTATATAGACACTGGCCTCTATTGACCGCTTTTTCTATGGCATCTTGATTGTTCATAATTTTATTATCTTTCATAGTAACATTAACACCAGATGCTAGAAATAAACCTCCAAAGTGGTTGTTGAATATCTGATTGCCTTCAAGCGTCACTGTTGCGTGATTTGTAATTTCAATACCTGCTGGAAATCCATCAAATATTCTGTTCTTCCTTAAGACTGGGTGACTGTTGGTGCTGATGAGAACTCCTGCTTGTGCATTGCTGAAGATGTCATTTTCTTCAAGAAGTCCTCTGCCACCATTAAATATAAGGATTCCTCCATCTCTCCCATCATGAAATTTGAGGTCGGGTTGCTGTCTGTTTTGATCGAAACGCCAGCCATTGCATTATCAAAAATGTAATTATCTTCTATGAATCCAAGCCCAGAATTATAAACAAGTATTCCTCCATTCTGGCCTCCCAAAATGTTATTACGTCTGATCTTCGGGTTGCTTTCAGTCCTTATATGAACACCCTAATACATATGGTTGTAGTTTTTATTGTCTTCTAGTACTCCGTGGCCATTGTCGTAGAGGTATGCGCCAACCTGTTTTGCACTGTGTGTTCTGTTCCTCCCTAATACTGTAGTACTTCCTGTTGTGACCCAGACGCCAGCCAATGTGTTACTATACACTTAATTTTCTTCGATTACTCCCTGACCTTTTTCATGCACATAACTTCCACCATGTCATGAATTTTATTGTGTCTAACAATTGAGCAACTATTTGTTCAAACCTGTTTTCCTGCCAACGCATTACAATAAATGTAATTTACTTCTATAAGACCTCTTCCATCACCAAAGATATATACTCTGCCTCGATTTCCATTAAAAATTGCATTTCTCTATATGGTTGGGTCACTATTTAAGGTAATACATACACCAGCAAAATTGTTTGCATAGATTTTGTTCTCTAAGAACTGTCCTCTCCCTTTTTCATGGACATAAATTCCTACCTTTCGGCCTTGGTGTATCTCACACCTTACCACTGTAGGATTTGCATAGGCTTTTACCTCAAAGCCTGTTATACTATTCTATGTACCGTATTGGTCCGAATATAAGCCGCACCTTTTTTTCCGATTTTTGATCTTGCGAGTTATAGGTGCGGCTTATATTCGCGACCGTGAAAAAATTACAGCCGATTTGCGAGATTTGAGTTACGTGTGTGCGGCTTATATTCGGGATCGCAAAATCACTGCTGATTTGCGCCCCTGTGACTACATTGTAGCAATTGAATAGCAATTTCCAGTTTTAGTGATTCTAGCATCCTGTAAGGCCTCTAACCTGCAAAAGAAGTTACAGTACATGTTAGAAAGCCCGT
Organism: Discoglossus pictus; assembly: GCA_027410445.1. Taxonomy (NCBI): domain Eukaryota; kingdom Metazoa; phylum Chordata; class Amphibia; order Anura; family Alytidae; genus Discoglossus; species Discoglossus pictus. The sequence continues at coordinate 395,778,262 of CM050165.1, forward strand.
TTCTTGCAATGGCTGATCACTTGGAGAGAAAAGCATCAACAAGCCTAGGAATGAGGCGTATTTATGATGCAAGTTTCAAAATTGCCGTTGTTAATTATGCAAAGACAACAAGCAACAGAGAGGCTGGAAACAAATATGGATTGGATGAATCTAATGTGCAACGTTGGGTTGCCTCAGAGGAGAAATTGAAAAATTCAGTTTCCACCAGAAAATCTTTCAGGGGACCAAAGTGGCAAATATCCAGAACTTGAAGCTGGGGTTTATTCCTACATTCAAGATATGAGAAAAGATGGGATGCCAATTTCACGTGAAGTAATCCAGCTGAAAGCCTTAGAAATTGCAAAGACCTTAAAAATAAATAAGAGGGAATTTCGTGCAAGCATTGGTTGGTGCCGTCGTTTTATGCAGAGAAAGGGTCTTGCTCTTCGACGAAGCACTTCATTGGCACAGAAACTGCCGGCAGATTTTGAGGAGAAACTGACTAGTTATAAGTGGTATGTCATCCAATTGCGGCAGCGTCACTCATACCCATTAGACCAGATGGGCAATGCTGACGAGACCCCCGTATTTTTTGACATGCCAAGCAATACGACAGTAGACCAGAAAGGGGCAAAAAGTGTGATTTTAAGAACAACTGGCAACGAAAAACTCAGAATAATGGTGATGTTAGCTGTCACTGCTGACGGAGGAAAGTTACCCCCCTATGTTATTTTGAAGCAAAAAACTTTGTCCAAAGAAAGCATTCCTGATGGCTTAGTGATTCGTTGCCAGGTAAAAGGCTGGATGACAACTGAACTGATGGTTGACTGGTTGTCTGTAGTGTGGAATTGCAGACCTGGAGCACTGCTCACTAAGGCCCTCATTCAATTGTGATTTGGCCAATTGAATAGGAGTCAAAATAAGCACATAACATATTTTTTTTAAATACGTTTTTAGTTAGTGAAAACCTTGCTTTTGTATAGATGCTTACTAACTAAAAACTTCTTTAAAAAAATATGTTATGTGCTTATTTAGACCCCCATTCAATTGGCCAAATTGCAATTGAATGAGGGCCTAAGAGAGCCATGCTAGTATTGGATGCTTTTAAGGCTCATCTCACTCCTGAAGTGAAGACTAAAGTTGCTGCACAGAAGACAGACCTTGTTGTTATACCTGGTGGCATGACTTCAAAGCTACAAGTGCTTGATGTCATTGTGAACAAGCCGTTCAAAGACAACCTTCGCAAGCAGTATTCAGATTGGCTTTGGGAAGGGGATCATGCTCTCACACCCTCTGGCAAGATTAAGAAGCCGTCAGTGACACCCCTGTGCCAATGGATTATAACTTCATGGTCAAGTATTTCATTTAACTCCATCATCAGGGGTTTCAAAAAAAATGCTGCGTGTCCAATGCATTGGATGGTAGCGAGGACAACTTGCTATGGGAGGAGAATGAAGAAAACAGTGACAGTGATGAAGTGAATACTGGGGACGAAGTCAGTAGTGACACCAGTGATGACTGTGAATAGTAATAAGTTTCCTTGTTACCTTATGTTTCATGTTAACTGAACTTTCTGTTGATGTTACCGTAATATTGACAACCTGCCTAAAGAGTTACAGTATAATGTTTTCCAAATAATGGATACCGTATATGGTACAGTATATGTTAAAATAAAATCACTATTTTATTCCCTAAATCTACTTGACTTTTGTCTTTTTCTCTCCAATTTTAAGGGTGCGGCTTATAAGTTAGAACTATCTTTTTTCTGTTTTTTCCCCTTGAATTTTACAGGTGCGGCTTATATGCGGGTGCGGCTTATATTCAGACCAATACGGTATGTTGCAACTTTCAAAGTAGCCCATGCCATGGTCAAAAGTAAAAACTCCAACATCAGGTCTGTGATGTATGTGATTTCTCCTAATTATAGGATTGCCATGATTTTTAACCCACATACCAGCGAGAGCATTATTGGAGATCTCGTTGTCTTCATATATCCCCTGTGCATGGTCCGTGATATACAATCCAACATTATCACAGTCACTGATGTTACAGTGTTTGGTTGTGGGGCAAGCACCCTGGCCTCTGACACAAACTGCAGCGCTAACTGGACTGCAGTTCCATGTGATCTCTAAGCAGTGACTGGCATTGTGGTGTTGGGCGATGTATCATCTGGATAAAACCTGATGGTCATATAGCCAACATAGGCAGCCTCTGAATTCTCCATAAAAATGAACCTAGAGTCTCTAGTGTACTCAATGATTACTTTATCTGCTACCTTTCCAGGTGCTGCACCAATCATTGTTATTGGAGACTCTATATAAATCCATTCATCTGTGTATATGGCGGAGTGCACAAAGATGGGTCCATCAAAATGTGCTTCTTGAAAGCCACCTAGGGCATCCTTAATTGTATCATAGTACAACATATTTTCTCTTCCTTTATATCTTGTTGGATTACTGTAAAAGTGTTCCCCGAATCCTGGTATAATATGTGCGCCTTTGTACAGCTGCTGAAAGCTCTCCTTCCATGGATTTGGATAATCATATTCCTCTGGGTTAATCTGATAGAATTTCCCAGGTTCTGGATGCATCATTGGACGTGTATATTCAAATACTTCCATATGCAATCGTTTCCACAAAATATGGTCATTAGCAAGCTCACTGAAGCGTTTACAAACACACGTTGCTCTGCAGAGATCCTGCTTTAACAGTTAGGAGAAAATCTTCAGAACAACTTCATTAATCTGGTAGTTTTTCTTGAAGATATTGCTCGACAGGTGCCGGCAAATCTTGAGATTTTCCAGAAACTCTGGCACGTTTTGCTCTATGGCCAAAGTTTTCAGTTGCTGAAGTGGAAGCATCCTCCATACTGCTCTTTGTTGGACAAGGGACAAGAGTTTTTCTGCAAAGTTGATAAGGACTATTCTGTGCACCAGGACCAGATTCTTCTGCAAATATGTCGTCAGGCACTTCATCTGAAACCATAGCAAGTCTTCTCCGAGTTGAGAGATGCTTGATAAGCTACAGAAAGCTTCATAAGTTTGCCTCTCTCTGTGATAAGGCTTCAACAGAACAAGCACATGACTTCACACAGTATGTCATAATGAGTGTTCCACTGTGCTGACAGACATATTGTGACTTCAGCCCCCAAGGTTCTTGGTTCCGTCCACCACTGTCGGTGCCAAGCGATATAGTTGTGGACCAAGAACGTTGGTCACGTTGGTCACGTTGCAGCGCTGCACTTTGTGTATATATGTATATATATAAAAAATATTTCATGACTGCTGTAAAGCTTTACATTGACCATATTCACAATAAAGTGATCCAGGCTCATTATCTATTGTGAATGTCAATGGATCGTTTGGGCTGAGCCACCACAGCATATTTTGTCAGAAGTGGTACAACAACCTCCTGATGCTTTTGTATATATTGTCTTGTGAGGTTTAAAACCCAATCATCACAGCAAACCCACGGACGGGTGTTGAAGGACATCACGGGTAGAAATGTCACAATTTGCAACCAACGGATAAAAAGTTCCTCGTCTGTTAAAAATTCAGCAGTGAATGTTCCTCCTACTGCATCTGGAATTAAAAAAATGATATCCTAATATACAGTAATGAAGATGCAAAGGGATAATGCCTTTAAGTCCAATGTAGCTCCAGTCTGAATGTAGTGGGTTAATTCGAACAAAGATGGGCAAATAATTAGATCTTTTACTTGCAGTAACTATTGTTGAGTTGCACAGCTTTGCAGTTATGGCTGCTAAAAAATCCAATGTAATTCTCACTATCCAAACATTTGGGAGAGTGAAGAGTCAAAAGTTCTCTTTTCCATCATGCGGATATAACTGAGATTGCTCAAAATCAATACTTGCATAAGGGGATGTGGTTAGTATTAGAATAATTTGCTTATGAAGGTTTAGTTCTCTTCTGTGACTCCGAGCACCCACTCCTTGGTTTGAGTTTGTTATATGGTCCTTAGACGAAAGTAATATTGTGGAATGTTCATTGATGGCAATTAGGCCTTCCCCCAAGCCATGCCTCTTAAGTTTATTATGGAATGATTTGAATTCTCTTTCAAGTTTTGCTGCAGAATCAAATACTCCATGGTGCTTCCAGAGTGGAATTTACAATATTTCCACGTTTGGAAGAGTCCTTTGGTTTCCGTAGAGTTGGGTTCCTATATATGTGTGGACTGCCCGATGCACACTGTATATTGCAGTGGAGTCTCCACATAGAAGTATTTATTCCTCTCTATTGAGATGGACACTGGAATATCTGGATTTATCAACAATCATATTCCTGCTGCTGCTTGCTCAGTCAATCTCTTTGTAGCTTCCTCTCTGTACGTCAGCAGAAGAAGGTGTTGGTCCCATCGTCATACACCTTGGTCTCGGTGCCCACTCGGTGCCCTCTGCCCAGGCTCCTGCCCTCAGGTGGCACATCCTCTTTCCTGGCCTGACGGTCCTGGGATGACTTCCTGGCGGTGCCAGCCCTCCGGCCTCATTGCGTATCATGGCTCTCAGCCCGTTATTCTCCCCAATGTCCCGGAGCCGCAGGATCACCTTACACACTGACCGGGATGGGCGGGACTCCTCAATAAATATGTTTAAAGGTTAATATATCACAGTGGTAATTACAATCATTATTAAGCTTATACATAACCCCCTGTTTTCTGCAATATATAAAAATTATGTTTCCATTCCCCTCAAACCTATTTTAATTACTTTTACTTCTCTCCTTCCTCTCTTCTGTTTCACCAACTCTTGCCTCATTGATCAAGGATAAATATATTTGTCAGTCAGGTCTGTGATATTTTTATAGGTTCTTCACGCCTTAATACAGCTGTTATGTACTAAGTTGTATCTTGGAATTAGATTTTTAGAGATTGCTTAGCTTGGTTGGTAAGGGTGTTTATAAATGGAGCCCATTTTGTTTTTCTTTTTATGGCAATCTCTTATCTTGTATATCGTACATAATATTGTGTTTTACAATTCAAATGATTGTTGCAGCTATTTGCAGAAATTAAATTCTTGTTTATCAAGTACCTTTTATCCTCACTATTGATATTTATATACACCGTTGATTTGTGACAGAGTACTAAACTCCCAGTAGAGTGTGCTCCATCACAAGACAAAATCTGTACTTTTCCAATACAACTAATATGCTCATATTAGCAGCTACTTCCATGAACAGATCTCTGATTTGTACAAAACACTGAATGACCAAAAGGCACTCTCACCTCTAGATCATACCCTTCTCAGTTACTTTTCATTAAAACCAAAAAAGACCCATATGAACCTATTTTTACGCAAATGAGGCTCAAATGCTAAGTCCACGTTCCTATTCTAATAAACAATAAGTGATTTGAAAACTATCTTTGATCAACAATGTTTAGATTTTTTTCTAACTATTAATGTAACTCTATTATAACACAACATAACTCAGTTATAAGATAATGTGAGATAATACATTGTGTAAAAGCACATAACTCGATGTTTCAGGTAGGAAGCCATTCATATCTTCTACAGGTACTGGTGTGTCTCTTGATGAGTGTGGCTGGCCTTCCTGTTCGTCTCCATTCCCCATGTTCCTATTCTTCATACTCCTCTTTTCAGTGGTTCTGCTATCAGTTCTGTTCCTTCTTTTTCACTTTCTCTTGCAAAAAGTGACTCGCTCTGTATAGTAGTTGTGATACATTTTTGGGGGGTTTTCTCATTCTTTACTCTTTCTATATATCCACTACTGGAATTTTTTGTGCAATGAGACTATAGAAATATCCCATCTGTATAGGATATTATGTGTTCTTAGCTGATCTGTAATAGGCTTGAGTCTCCTATGCTCAAGTAAAGTAATTGGAGAGCCATCTGGATGTATATATGGAGTAATTATTTTTTTTTACATTTACTTAAGATTTGTAATCGCCTTTTGCAACGTAAATTATGACGTCTAGTTCAGTTGTCCAAATCTTTTGTAATTCCATTAATTTTGTATAATGATTTTTTTTTTCAAGGGAAAGCCAGACACGTGTCTCATAAAGCTCTTAAAAGGACATGGGATGTAATTGGATTTCACTAGGAATATAATATACCTATGCATATCTTTACATTTGTGTTACATTGTGCTATATTGTGCCATTAAATATAGTAGTCCCGATGGATCCCCATGATACAAATATTAACCTGTTACCTATGATCCTCCAGGTTAATTTAAAGTATAGTGATTGGGTCATTATGTATCCCCATGTCACTTGAAATTAACCTTTTATCATGGTGGACCTATGGACATTGATGATCTGTGACTCCCATAGTTAAAAGAGAAGGGTATTATTATTATTATTATTATTATTATTATCCTTTCTTTGTAATAAACCAACATATTCTGCAGCACATGGGTTAAGTAAAAGGCAAAACAATTTTAACACATTGCAAATAAATAGAGGGCCTTGTATTTGAGCTTACAATCTAGCATACATAGTGCTTTACCTAAAGCACAAATAAGATTAAAAGTTCTCAAACTTACAATCTTGGATAACACCAGAATAAAACCCGAATTTACTTGTCTGACATTTCAATCAATTAGAACAGGGCAAATAAGGTGCTAGAAATAGTTAAAAGCTAACCAATAAGAACGCACAGAGTTGAAATGATAACCACTGAAAACATAGGCATTAGCCTTCTGTTTTTGGTTATGGAGTAACCAAATAGAGTTGTTATATTCAAATACTGGATTCTGATATGCTGTAATATGATGGACACATATTTGAGCTAATCAGAAGCCATAACAATAATAATTACACTATAAAAATAGTAATTACACAACTTGGTATGCACATCATTTATCAAAAATATTTTATAACAAATAGTATATAAGGCAAGGATATGATCAAAAAGCCATTATTTGGTGGGAGACTGCCTCAGAGGAAGAGCTCTCTGTTAGTTTTGTTAATTTGTTTTTAGAGCCGCAGGTATTTTTTATTAAAATTTAATTATTTTATTTGTAATTATTTTTATGTAATTTATTTAATTGGGAGAGTAGTGTCATGGACTATGAAGGTCCTTGTTGATACCCATGGGGACAGACTTCATGTGTGTCCATATAAACCCTTAGTTGTTAGGGTACCATGGGGGTCCATAGGAACCCCCATGGTAAAGTGTTAATTTTATGTACATAATTTTAGGTTCAAAAGGATGCCTATGATTATATTTAAGATTACCATGGGACCCCCATGGTAACAGGTTAATATTTGGTGTCATGAAGGTCCACCATGGGCTTAATGGACTCCTTACCACACAGAACAAGCGGTCAGGTAGGGGGGCACAATAGCTCTCTTGGTATTGTGTGTGGATCCTGGGAGATACTGGGATCATAAGAGGTAGCAGGTATTGAGGCGGGATCCCAATAAAGCCTCACATTCGACACAACTTTACAGGGGTTGAAGGTACCCAGAGGATTTATGAAAATTTCAGACACTCAAATGGGTAAACTTTAAGGATCATAGATATTATTCTGAGGGCATTGTGATATTGATTTGGAAAATTGTTATGGGACAGCTACTTGGAGTTTACAATATTAAGGACATTTTGAGCACTCGCATGGCATCTGATGTTCACTGTGAATTTCACTCAGTTTTTTACTTACGGGAGCCTTGGAATAGGGGCCTATATATGCGGTGAATACCTAAATGTGGTTTCTTCCATAATATATTCCTGAAGAAAAGATGTTAACAGTTTTTTTCAGTTTATTCTCAGTAACTTATCTTTTTGTGTTATTATTGCCCCCTCTTAGAATACTATTGCACCCCTTTACCTATTCTTAATAACACAGTACAGCTGTGTATCTTTGATCATTACCATGACTATTATATATGCAAACTATCATTATCCAGTAGATGGTGCCAAAGCATAAGATATACACATATTTTGTACTTTTCATGGAACATTTTTTTTCTGAAGTGATTTTCTTTCTAAAGACAGTAATTCAGCATCCTTATAATTAATAATGTATTCTTTAATTGTCTATACTGTTTGGCAAAATCATTTTCTATTTTAGAATTACACCATTGTTTCCAATTAAATATTATATGGGTGGTATTAAAGTAATTTTAGAGAAAATGGATTAAACAGGCTCCATTCATTTGTCAGTAGTATGATTGGATTTTTCCAATGTGCTCAGGTAGGAAAGCACAAACATTAGAAAGTAATGTAATGTAAGAAATCTGGTCAACACATTATATTTTATTTCACTAGTAGCAGCAAAAAAAAACCCGGAGTTTTTGAAAAATGTACTTTTTATACGCTTCATCGATTTTATAAATATAAATAATACATGTAATACAATTATTGAGGATATATGTCTCTAATTGCTAGTAATTTTAGATATATTCATTGATATTTTTAAATCTAGTGCTGTAAAAATAGTCCTTTCCTATAAACTTCTCCAGCTATGCACGAAATTATTGGTATGGGAAAATATTTTGTTATCTCTCTCCCCATGCTTCCAGGAGATGTAAATATTTAGAGAGAATTATAAAGCCTAATATTGTAATGTTATGCTTTTTATTAAAAATAAAGTTGGGAGGAAAAGGAAAGAAAGAGCACAAACTGAAGGAATTTAAGAATGTTTTTTTTTATTAAATAAGGACGTCAACTATCATTTGACAGTTTTTTCCATATTATTTTTCTCTACTCACATGCATACAGACATATATGAAGCTGGTTTGGTCCTGGAAGTTTGGTCCTGGAAGGTCACATACATGCCTGATTTGATGATATCCTTGTTTCGCACAGGTGAGTCAATCACTTCTTCAGTCATGACTGACTGACTCACCTGTGCACAGAAAGGATATCCTCAAATCCAGGCTTGTGTGTGGCCCTCCGGGAACAAATGTGTCCACCACTGGTATACATGCATAATAGCCACTTCTCTCTTTTTAGCCCTATCAGAATAATGACTTATGGTAGCAGAAGAAGCTCCAACATCTAATGAGAGAAAGGACAGTTATCTCACAGAGTAGAGAAAGAAGAGGAAAGGGAATAAATTATGAAAATCTTGCAGATTATTTGTTTCGGAGTGCTAAAGCAATTACTATTTAAACCTTCGTAGATGTTGAAATTTGGGACTTCAAGATAAGTGAGGCTTGTTATATGAATGGACTGTAGTAGCCGCACTTAAAATGACTTTGAACTCAGGGGGAGCTAGCTCTCAGAGGGAGCAGATGTTTTACTTCTGAGCTCTGTCTAGCTATTACAAATAGGGAATATTAATTACTTTTGATTTCCTAAAATCATCAATTGAGACATAGTTGGGGGCTGGAATTGCAGTCACCTGGTGGTCATTGATTTTGATGACTTTTCCCTTCAGAGCTCGATCCAGAGCTATTCAAAGCCCCCTCTGGGGTCGTGGCAATGCCAGCCTGACCGTGTTTTTTATCACAGATTCAGCACTCACCATGAGAGAACAGATTCTCCTACCCATGCACTGGAGGTCCATGGGGCATTATCTTGGAGCTACTGGGCTGTGGTCGTGTGATGCAGCCTGGAGGTTGCCAAGCTGAGGCTCGGAACAAGGGGACTCCATTTGGCTGCTGATCTATCTTGCAGACCGGGATCTGAGATTTGGTGAGGTCCAAGAGATCTTCATGGATGGTCTTTACATTTCTCCAATCAGTGACCTGAACAAGACCCTAGACCTTTATTGATTGTATGGTATTTAGCCTGGGGGCAGGCATACTATAAGTTTAATATAAAGAGTATGCAAATCTTGACTTACTTCTCTCCATATTACCAATGAGATATGAGAAGTAAAGCTTAGAAGGAGAAACTCCATATAGGAGACCTGTCCTGACCTGACCTGACATAAGACTGTATGAGAAAATGTTGTCTGCGTCATCAACATTACACATTCTGCTTGGCTGTTCTAATCTTTTTAGCAACAATCAGAGACATTTTCAACTTTGCTTAAAGAAACTTTCAAGCAGTTTAAGAAATATTTTTTTATTAGGAAGGTTGTGAGGTTGCAAATGGTTTGATATTGACTGACACCATTTTGCATCAATCCCTCCATCAAAACTTGAGAGCATACACATTCAAAAATAATTAATTTGCCTGCAATAGCTTTGAGATCACTACTGTCACCTGGCGATCAATCATAATATCCTTTGTTTCAGAACAGTGTCATCAAACAGTATTCATAGTACCATCTAGAGGCTGGCATTAGGAAGCAACTCATATTTTCTCTTAGTCACAGAAAATTAGTGGATAATTCTGTTCTATCATCCTTCAACCTAAAATCTTCTGATATCTCCATCTACGGGCTAGAAATGTTATGCCCTGTCATGGGCTTCTCAGTACCCAATGGAATGGACCCTGATGTGGTATTGCTTCTTATCAGTGAATAACATTTAGTTATCCACTCTAATTTTTTCTTGGAAAATCCATTACACTTCAGGTCCTCTTTCTGATACTAGAACCACATACTCCCTGCAAGCTTTGCTGAAAAATCCATTACACTTCAGACCCTCTATCTGATTCTGGAACTGCACACTCCCTAAAAGCTTTGCTGATGAACCATTACACTTCAGTCCTTCTCTCTAGTGCTGGAATCACACACTCTCTGCAACCATTTATGAAGAATCCATTACATTTCAGGTCCTCTCTCAGATACTGGAACCACACACTCCCTTTAATCTTTGGGTTGCAAGGTCTATTTGCAATAAACTTACTTTCATTCATGCCCTTTTTTTTCGAACTCCGTCAATCTTCTATCACTAAAACCTGGCTCACTCCATCTGACTCTGTCTCCCCTGCTGCACTCTCATATGGTGTCCTACATTTCAGTCACACTGCTAAACCTGGGAACAAGCAAGGTGGATGTGTGGGCAAACTACTTGGCTCTCACAGCACTTTTCACTGCATACTAGAACCTTCTATTCAATTCTCTTTTTTTGAAGTTCACACCATCCACCTCTTCTCACCTATCTCTCTGCAAGTAGCTATGATCTATCCCCCACCTGGACCACCCTCTCAATCTCTGGATCATTTTGCCTCACTCACTTTCTCTCTTCCAATGTACTTTCACTTGGAGATTTTAACATTGCCACTGACAAACCCACCTTCAAAACTGCCGCAAAACGACTTTCACTCACCTCTTCCCTTGACCTCTCACAATGTACAGAATCACCAAATCACTATGATGGATGCTCTCTTGACCTTATTTTTATTAATATATACACAACCTCCAACCTTGTCATTATCCCACTCCCTCTACCTGACCACCACCTATTCACCTGCACCCTCAGCACACCTCCTACGCAATGCCCTTCTCCACTCCTAGCCCCAAAAACCCTGCCAGCACCCGACTCTCAACACCTTTCCACTGAGCTACAACCCATTCTCAGTCTCCTCACCAACCTGACCTCTCTTAACACTGCCACTATCCTCCACCCTTGACTCCCTTGCCCCCATAACCACAGGCAAATGCCCTAACTCTTGTCCTCAACCATGGCATACAGCACACACATGCTACATCCAGAGGTACCCCCACAATCCTGAACCAAAATGGAGGAAATCTTGCACCTCTGCTGACTTTTTCCATTACAAGTTTAATTTGCGCTCCTACTTCTCTGCCCTTAATCTTGCTAAACAACAATACTTCCCATTGTTAATATCAAATTATTCCTCCAACCCCAAACGTTTGTTCCCACATTCAACTCTCTTCTCTGCACTCCCCACCTCATTCCCCTTCCTGTCTCACAGCTGAAGAAATTGCCACCCACTTTAAAAATACATTTGAAAACCAGCCAGCTTTTACCCTTTCCAAATCCCACATCCATCATGGATTCCTTTGACCCTGTAACTGAGGATGAGGTATCTAGTCTACTTTCATCCTCTTGCCTTCTCCACACAACCCCATTCCTTCACAACTTATCCCTTCCCTCTCTAACAGACTTATCCCTGCCCTCACTCATGGTTCACATCCTTCCTAGAAGATCGAACATTCAGTGTTTCCTTCTCTGGCAACTGTTCTTCACCTCGCCCTGTGACTATTGGCAAACCCCAGTTCAGTCCTAGCCTCCTCCTTTTCTCCATCTATATTTCCTTCCTTGGTACCCTAATACAATATTCTGGATATCATCTATATGCAGCACCAGATCTATCCTCCTTTATCCTATCATAAGTGGCCTAATGTATATCTCTAGTATATCCTCCTGAATCTCTCACTGTTAACAATGTCATCATTACTCCCACATCCTTGTCTCACATCCTTGTTGTCTTGGGGTTCTATTGGACCCTGACCTCTCTTTCACTCGTCACATACAATCCGTAACAAACCCTTGTCTTTATCAACTAAAAAACATTGCCAAAATACATCACTATCTTACAAAATAAACAAATAACCTTCTAATTCACTCTTTGATCATACCTCGCCTTGACTACTGCAACTCTGTCCTTGCTGGCCTCCTCATCACCCATCTCTCTTCGCTCCAATCCATAATGAACGCATCTGCTATCCGACTCAGGATAAGACTCAGGATAAGGCTGAGATCTCTCAAAACCCCAACTCGTATCTCTACCCCAGAGGACAAAGTGGAGGATTTAGAAAATAGATCTAGCCGACATAACATTCGCATTTGTGGTGTGTCTATTTTGGATCTCCTTCCTTATTTGAATGCTGTGGTGAGTACAATCCTCCTTGATGGCTCCTGGATGTTCCTGGGAAATAGAGAGAGTTCATTGAGCCCTGGCTGCTTCAAAGAATCAGCGAAAATATGTCATAGTTTGTTTTTTCCAGCAAAAAAACTAGGGATTGAATTTGTTTTCCTCTAGAAAGCTGACCACCATCTTAGGCCAAGATGATTCATCACCTCAGCTCTTTGCAGATCTTGCCCCAATTACTCTGATGAGTAGCAGGCTGCTGAAATCTGCATTATCCATCCTCAGAAAACATAATATAAAATATAAATAGGGCTTCCTATTCAGCCTAATCTTTCAAGTTGGCTCAATAACCTACTCGGACGGTAGCATAGAGGAATGCTGTGACCATTTACTTTGATTGAAACTCATTTCAGATGAGGATCTTTGTGACTGGAGAGAAATGGGCCTAGCCTGCAGGTGATGCTGCCTCCCAATATAGATCATTATTTTTCTATATTCTATTGCCTCCCAGGGGGTTGACTCCCCCTGCCCCCACCACCAGGGAGACGGTGGCCCGCCACAGGGAATTGGGGCCCTGTGCCTAAGTGGAGGAAGAACTAGGGGCTTCACAGATGTTTGTGCCTTCTCAACAGCACTCCTCAGTGACAGTCTATTGGTTACAATGTTAACCTAATCTAGACTGGCTACAGAGTCTTGGATCTGGGCCTATGTGATGGTGATATTTTGTATGCAGATGGCTACCTCCCATCACATGGTCCATGATCCTCTTTTCTGTGGACACGTAGGGTTCTATTTAACATCTCACCAATTGATGGTCACTGAGGAATGCTGTTGAGAAGAGATGCTGCAGTCCCTATATTTTTTAAGGCCTTATTTTGTAGGTGTTATGTTTTTTTTGTTTTTAGGTACAATTCAGGTCCATGAAGGCATCTTCTGCATCCTGTAGGCATTGTGAAGGAAATGTATTAAGTGTAAGATTGTCACAGTGCCTCTCAGGTAGACATTCCTTCAATGACAGCCCCCTTAACATGTAGCTCCCACAATCTTACAGCTATCATATAGCCAGATATCTAAGGCATGATTGTTGTTAACTTAAATGTAGACTAATACTGCTACAGTGGTGGATTGCAAAGTCTCACAAAGGTATGTTAATGACAGCCAGCATTAATATATGCATTAGTGAAGCATGTGATCCTGACCTCAAGATGCTGACCAAAAGCTGTATAGATGATGGATGGGATATCAATGTTGATGAACAATATCATATGGAGAAGGTTATAGTACACCTTGACCACTGACACTGGTCACAGCTAAACATTTATTGTGAGATGACACATCATTACTAATGGTCATGGCCAGTGAGTTATCCAGAGACCTATCTAATAGTAATGCTTGCAGATGGGATTCAGATGAGTTGGTATATTGTTACAGTATTTAGCACCGTACTGTACATGCAAGTTGATTTTTTTTTATCCTCCTCTGCCTTTTTTTAGTTGACCACTTTGTTCAGATTTTTGTTTTGTCACACTGTATGTGTGAATATGGATTGGATTACACAGTCCACAGGTTGAATCATCTGTTTCATTGAGCAGATCTATACAAGTTGTAAGTGCCATGCACATTAATTGTTTCTTCAATTAAATGGAGTGATTGAAGATCCTTTTTTTTATCGGATTCCAGTTGAAGTGGTGTAGTGACCACATGTGACCTTGGTAGGTGCTATGCATCATGCTTATTCTAGACTATGACATTACCCCTTTTAGGTATCCCCTTTTTACCACAAGCCTCTTGCTCTCCCGGGATCTGCCCACACCATGCCCATGATATTAATGCACAGTCTTGTCCATTTCTGATTGTGCTCTGTTTATGAAATAAAGCTTTGTTATACCGTTCTCACTGTGTCAGTGTGTTTTCAGTAGTTTGGGTTATGGCACTTCCACATACATTACATTTGTGTCACATTCCTTTAGATGTAAACTAATGAGCCATAGTTACTATACAATATATCAATACATATAATAATAATAGTAGTAGTATTAATAGCATTAGATATCATATAATAATATATATAATATATAATAATAGTAAAGGGTTAATGCACATGCAAAGTTCAATTTGTGAAACTGTGGAATATCAACATTCTCCTGAGGGCTTGATAATAATATGACAGGTGATACTAGAGTGGGTTGCCAGTTCGTTCTCTAGTGGACTGTGATGTATCTGACCTTTCTGCTATGACCTGCCCACCTAGAGTGACCCTACATGGTATTGCTCACAGCTTCATTCAGGTACACAAGCCCCTTCACCACCACCACTTAGCAATCCTGTAGGGGACCAGGGGAACATACACCACACTAATCTACGCTAACCCATCAGAAGGGACCGCAAAAACACATGGAGGCTGTGCAGAGGCACATGGATGAACAGCCAACTCACCTCCATCTGAGATAATCTCCGCTACGCCCATCCTGAAAAGTTCCACGCCATTGCTGGTGGCCATGTGCCAAGATGTATACCCATTCCCATTTGGTAATCCCATTATGTTTTGCTATTCATCAATTTACATTAGTGTGGTGTATGTTCCCCTGGTCCCCTTATGGATTGCTAAGTGGTGGTGGTGGTGAAGGGTCTTGTGTACCAGAATGAAGCTTTGAGCTATACCATGTAAAGCCACTGTAGGTTGGCAGGTTATAGCAGAGAGGTCAGACAAATCACAGTTCACTAGAGAACGAAGAGAATACAAACCTTGTGGAACAGCACATGCAGAGACCTAGCTAAATGTGCTGCGGTCCATGGGGTCACAGAGAGTTGGACGCGACTGAAGGACTTAACATCAAATAATAAAATGTTTCCCTTGTACTTGATATATGTGATGTGGCAGTGTAATTTGGCCACTGTTTGTTTTCCCAATGTAGATGTGATGAGCGAGATGTATATGCAATCATATATATATTCCAGGGTACACATTAGTGCCTCTGTGAATGAGAAAGGGTTAATGTGACAAGCAGTTTCAAGTTTTTGCCTCCATTTACAGGTTACAGGTTTGAATGCCAGTGTGTCTTTGGGGATTCGTAGCAATTTAATAGCGATTTTCGAATGTAACATTTATGGGCTTGAAAGATCAAAGGCTTTTCGTCAACGGAATTCCAGTGTCAACAGCCCGTAGAGTTTTTCCGACTGTAACCGCAGATCGTTTAGCTATAAGAGGCCAATTTAATAGCCATAAGTCTTGCGGTCTCCGTTACGGGATACAGGTTTTCAGGTTGGGGGAATTTAATATTGAGGATTATGCTTATTGCCCATTTTCTGGGTACTATGATCTCTTTGATCTCTTTATAATCTCCCACAACTTATGCCCATGGAACCATAATTAAACTACTAAACTACCTAGAATCTCAAGATCTGGGAAAGGTGATGTGGGGAGACTTCAACCTTGCTCTGAATCCAGAACTGGATAGATAGACTTTGTGTAGAGGTAGCCTTTTTTCCAACAAATTGAGATACATTAAATCCCTATTAGCTAAGTTGCACCTCATGGATGCCTGGAGGATGCTACACCCAAATGATAGAGAGTATGCCTACTTTGACAACTTATGAGTCCTACTCTAGAATTGAAACCTTTTTGATTGACTCTCTTTAATTGATCATACTGCCTTAGTTGAAATCCATCCGTGCCCTTGGCCCGATCAAATCTACATTTGGGTCCTAAATGTATGCATCCCTTTTCTTGGAGGATTAATGAGATGCTCCTGACTAATCCAGTTTTCCAAGAGCAAATTGCTCAAGAAATTGAGCTTTTTTTTTAACACAAATTTAAACCAAGACTTGGAAATTGGATGGGTTTGGAAAAACTAAGATGCCCCTCTCATACCGTATGCAAGAAAATTGAGACTAGGTTGGAGCTTTACTTGGTCCTGTCAGACTGTACTGAGAAAGCTAAGATATGGACACAACATAAGTTCTTCACTAAATTAAATAAATCTGTCTACCTCCTGGCCAAAAAGTTGTGGATGAAAACTTTACAATCTACATTTTTTTCAGATAACGACGCCTACAGGCCTAATTACTACTAGCCCAACTATTATTTAGAAAAAAAAATCTTAAACTATTATCAGAATTTGTACTCCTCCTCCAGTTGGAATAATGATCATTTTATGCACACCTTCCATAAGTCCTGTGCTTTTCCACATTGAAGGCTCAGGATTTAGAATTACTAAACGGAGGTAACGGAGATGGAGGTCAGGAAGGTTATCGAAGGCCTGAAGATGAGCAGATCCCCAGGGGCAGATGGATTCACTAACATTTAATATAAGAAATGTGCTGTCCCACATTTAACAAAATGATTTAACGTGATATTAGTAGGCTGTGATGTCCTACTGCTTCTGTTGGGCTTGATAAGAACCTAGTTCAAACCTACCCAGTAGGACCGTCTGGTTATTTGTGTACCCCTGATAGCAAGAACAGAACCAACCCAGCGTACAGCTACCAAAGCGCCAAACAAACTGCAGGAACAAGTAGAGCCACCTAGCAAATGTTAACAAGGTCCAATGCAGGCTCTACAGCAATAATCCCATTAATAAGGATTAGTATTCCCTCAGAATGAAATACACATATCAATTATGTATATTTAAACTGACAACAGCCTTTATTATCAACACAGTCCAATCATGTTCGATCACTAACACTTCACCCTAGGGAGGGGATCAGCCCTAGGCCCATATTAGTAATTTCCTCCTTCTTGCTCTCTGTACTTGGCAGAGGGCTTTTGGGACTAACCTCTGGTGAGAGATCAAGTTCCTGTAGGCTGATTGCTAACTCCCTATTTTATCTTGTTGCATTCTTACTTGGCCCCCTTAGCTGGGAATCCCACTCAACATATTTGAATGGAACCCCCAGGGAAGTCCTTCATTTCAAGAGTAACTATGGCCATATCTCATCTAAGGGACATACCACTCAGCAGTACGAGTACATTATACCAGATTTATTCTAGGGGGCCTACCACTCAGCAGTATGAGTACATTATACCAGATTTATTCTAGGGAATTACTGCCCAGCAGACAACATCATCGCACCCATGTTTATCCTGGCATAGAGATTACAGGGAAGGGGGTTATACATTACTCCACCACGTTCTTCTAGTCACACAAATCCTTTGGTCTCCCCTGGACGTCACAAAGGCTTCTCAGTTCCTCCAGAAATAAATCAAGCTAAAATGTTTTTCTTCCCTAAGGAAGGTTGAAATCCCCTGGGAGGTTAGCAATGATCAGCGTATTTCCTTGCTGAATGGGGACATTAAGATTCTTGCGAAACTCATGGCTGATAAAGTGGCCCAGTTTTTACCCAGTCTTATTCATAAGGACCAGGTAGGATCTATCCCTTACACTCAAGCAGGGGGCAACATCAGACAGATTTTATACTTTATGCAAATTGTTCAAAAATCCCCTGTGTATCTCTTCCCCCTCTCCCTCCCATGTGTCTGTTTCCCCCTCTCCCCTGTCTCTCTCCCACCCCTGTGTCTCTCTTCCCCCTGCCTCCCTCCGCTGTGTCTCTTTCCCCCTCTCCCTCCCCTGTGTCTCTTCCCCCCTCCCCTGTGTCTCTCTTCCCCCCACTTCCTCCCCTGTGTCTCTTTTCCCCCTGTCCCCCCTGTGTCTGTCCCCCTCCCTACCCTGTGGTCTCTATTTCCCTCTCCTTCCCCTGTGTCTCTCCCCCCGCTCCCTCCCCTGTGTCTATCTCCCCCTCCCTCCCTTGTGTCGTCCTTCCCCTCTCCCTCCCCTGTGTCTTCCTTCCCCTCTCCCTCCTCTGTGTCTCCCTATCCCCCCTCTCCCTCCCCTGTTTCTCCCTTCCCCCTCCCACTCTCCTGTTTTTCTCTTCCCCCTCTCCCTCCCGTGTCTCTTTTCCCCTCTCCCTCTTCACCCTTTTCTTGTGTCTCTTTACCCCTCTCCCCTGTCTCTCTACCCTGTCTCTCTCCCACCTGTGCCTCTCTTCCTTCCCTGTTTCTCTCTATCTCCTCTCCCTCCCCTGTTTCTCTCTTCCACCCCTCCCTCCCCATGTGTCTCTTTCCCCCTCTCCCACCCGTGTCTCTCTTCCTCCCCCTCTCCCTCCCCTGTTTCTCTCTTCCTCCTCTCCCTCCCCTGTGTCTCTTTCCCCCTCTCCCTTCCCCCTCTCCCCCTTCTCTTGTGTTTCTTTCCCCCTCTCCCGTCTATCTCCCCATGTCTCCCTCCCTGTCCCTCTCTCACCCCATGTCTTTCTCCCACCCTTTCCCCATTCTACCCCTCTCACCGCACACTATGCGCGATGTGTATAGCGCTAAGTGCACGTACGGCTCAAGCCACGCATTTTGCATGCACCAATTGTGGAGCGCTATGCGCAAGCGCAGCTTATGCCGCTCATGCACCAGTACCAAATTGTGCAGCCTCCCTCCGCCAAAGCGCATTCGATCTACGGGAGCGTTACACACTTTGATAACTATTATATGTGACTAGTAAATTGCCCGTCAAAAATTATGGTATAATATTTAATTTCTCTCCCTCCCCCTCCCTTGTCTCTATCCACCTTCCCAGTGTCTCTCCCACCCTTCCCTCCCCTGTGTCTCTCCCCTCCCCCTACCCTCCCCTGTCTCTTTCTCCCTCTCCTATCCCCTGTGTCTTTTTCGCCCTCCACTGTGTCTCTTACCCCTCTCCCCCCGTGTCTCTCCCCCTCCCTCCCCTGTGGTCTCTTCCCCCTCTCTCTCCCCTGTGTCTCTCTTCACCCTCTCCCTCCTCTGTGTCTCTTTCCCACTTCTCCACTGTCTCTCTTCCTGTCACTCTCCCACCCCTGCGTCTCTCTTCCCCCGCCTTCCTCCTCTATGTCGCTTCCCCCTCTAACTCCTGTGTCTTTTACCTCATCTGTGTCTCTCCCCCTTCCCTCCCCTGTGTCTCTTCCCCACCCTCCCCTGTGTCTCTTCTCCCTCTCCCCTCCCCTGTGTCTCTTCTCCCCCCTCACCTTTCCTGTGTCTCTTCCCCCCACATCTCCCCTCCCCTGTGTCCTCCCCCCTCTCCTCTACCGTGTGTCTTCCTCCCCCATCTCCTCTGCATCTTCCTGCCCCATCTCCTCTGTGTCTTCCTCCCCGACAGCCGTGAGCTGTGCAGGAGTGTAATGCACGCACTCCATGCTTGCGGCCACTGGCGCAAGCTGTGCATGTGTGCGCGCTGTGTGCCCGCGCTCGCCAGTCCATACAAAGCTGTACATGCACGCAGCTCTGTACGGACTTAGGAAGTGATGGTAAGTGTCTATGCTACTACAATTATTATAGTTTCCTTAAGGTTCTTCATAGAGTATATATTATGCCCAAGAAGCTTCACAAATGGAACGTTTCTGTTAACCCTTATTGCTTTAGAAGATGCACGGTGGTAGGTATATTTTAATTAATGAAAGGCTTACTCACCAAGTGGCAGATACTGTGCCTACATTTTTGAAAATCTGGGAGCCATGTTTGGGTTCCAATCATAGTATTACTCCAGAATGACTTTGAAGCTCCTCTAGAGCGAGGTGGAATGGAGGGGACCTAGGCCTTGGCGTCGATCTTGGAGGATAAATATGAAGGTAAGTTCTTACTTTGCTTTTCTAGTAAACATTGGGAGTGCAGAGACTGTGGAAACCTGTTGTACCCCCCTTTTACTTGTTTTATTTTATTTTCTTCTAGTTTTACTGGTTTTAAATGGGATAGACATTGGAGACACAACTGTTTACTTTTATTAAAAGGAGATCTTTACATTCCTCTTCAGACCTGCATTATGTGTAGTGTGTACTATAATATGTTGCCATTTATGCTATATGTATTAATGCTTGATTTCCTTGTATGCACCTTACGCTTTTCTTTGTCTTATCCCAATAAATTGACAGAAACAGAATATAGTTGTTTAGTAATTGTTTTTAAATGCTGCAGTGTTAGCTTTTACAGCTTGGAGATGATATTTAACAATATACTGTTAGTATACATCAGAGTATTACAGTTTACACTGAAACACTTTCTATTGTACTTACACTTCACTAAGTGTGACAAGTTGATTTTAGTAAAACAAAAGAAGATAAATATTGAGGCAGAATAACAAGAAAATGTGAGAGTGATTGAATCTTGAGTTGTGAAGGCAACTGCATCTATATGTGGGTTTCATATATATATATATATATATATATATATATATATATATATATATATATATATATAAAAAAAAAAATATATATATATATATATATATATATATATATATATATATATACATAGATGAGTATATAGATCAGAAACGTCACCTGCAGAGAAATCCATTTTAACTTTGATGTATAGGTGAAAAGCAATGAATGAATTGTGAAAGTCAGTCAATGTGTCCACCTTACCTGTAATGATGGGTCTCCCTGGGGCACTATTAATGTAAAATGTAAAATGTAAAATGTAAAAACTATTACTGAAAAATCTCAGTAGTTACAGAGCTATTAAATTAGACAAGCCCGTAACTACAGACCCGAAGCCTTCAAACCGTAAAGCCTGTTTCCGTATGTAAACATTTCAGGGCTTGCCCGTAGTTACTGCTTACACAGAGCCAATAATAAATGAGATTGCTATCGTGACGTCAATACATCCTGCAAGAACCCCCGCATGCTCCCTACATTAACACCTTGCTGTGGGAAATGGCTTCTGAGTTATGGGCATGAAAAAATGGAGATAGTGAACCTCACAACTTTACAGCCTCCAGAAGCCTTTGATCTTTTACTTTCGAAGACTAAAATCTCAAATCGCTATTCATGTGCTCAATTTCCCCAAGCCCGCAAATGTTTTCCACCCGTAAATGGCAAATGAAGGAGAAAATCCGATGAGTGCTAGAGAGGACACCTATTCCTAGCACTGTAAATGCAAATAAAAAAATCAATACTGCACTGTAAATAATAGGGAAAGCTATGAGAGACATTAGAATTTTTCACAACAGTCTCAAGCTCGCAAATCGGCAGTAAATATCCCAGGTATCAATGAGTTAATACATATCAGGCCACCCACATGGACTAGAACATTATTGGCATTCTTTTCATAAATCTTTATTTCTGGGATTTGCGAGTCTAATCGCATATTGGACTCCCGAACCTAATTGATTGACATGTTTTACTGCTGTAATAATGACACGCACTGTAATTAACATTGTAATAATCAATTTATTAAGATTTTTTTTTTTAAGGGGGTGGGGGCATAATTCACCTGAGAAGAGAAAAACTCTCATCTTGGCACTGAACTGAGGGACCCCCAACCTGCAGGTCCTGGGGCCATTACACTACAGCAGGGACAGACCCTCTACCTGGTAATGTTCCTGCCTCACAGTCCAGTACTTTGGCAACCGATAGATCCAGATGTGCAGCCGTTCTGTGCCAGGGAGTTTAGGGAGACCACCTGACTCCCACAGATCATCAGGGATGGAATCAACTTTGTACAAGCCCAAGGAGCAAGCTTCCTGAAAGGCTGCCATTGACAGTGATACAAAGTATCAGCTTTGCCATTCTGGCAGCCAGGCACTTGTACCACCCTACACAACATATTCCGCTGCATACAGTTCAAAGCAAGACGCCGGAGTAAGCACACCACTGGCAAAGATGACACTGTCAGATTGGTAATTGTCATAAGAACTCCCATGTTGTGGCAATGAAAAACAACCTGCTGGTCTCTCAACTGGTCCCCCATATGCATATTACAACAATAATCAGGAATAATTCAAGAAAAGTCAGAAAAGAAATAAAGAAATGATGGATCAGCCTAAATTTGCTTGCCTCTTTTTTAAAAAGCACACCCAAAGGAGAACTGCGCACATTTCAATAGAGGATGTTGACATGGACCAACCATCATTCCTAACTTTCTTTATTTTTTCAAGAATCACTCCCACGTGCTGCTTTTACAAAACTTCAGTTGCATAACAAAAGGTTATATTTCTTGGAAAAGCCAGGCCTACTGTTGCAACACCTTAAGCAAGGCATCATCCTTCTTAACAAGAGTAGTTGCTCTTAACAGAAACATTTGTTGAACCAGTAAAGCTTCCTAAAATACCTAGACAAGGGGTGCTGACTACCAAACCCTGAACATTCATGCTTGAAACTACATGATGACCCCATTTGCAAACACCTTTGTTGAAGTGGAATCATAGCTCCAGGCTGAGCTGCTACGGCAGGTATTTTGACTGTGCCATGTACGGACCTACTCTTGCCAGAGTAACAATTTTCATCCAATTGCCCATGTCATTTTCATCCCATCTCATGTCCTATGTGACCACTTAACACTACAGGAAGTGTTCATCATGTGACCACCAGGCCATTCCCTCACAGGTCCTGTGAATGCTCTCTATTTCAACTAGTTAACAAAAGCTAAACAGTTCTCCGGATTCCTCTCCCCAGTGATACTTGCCATTAACACGTAAGTCTGTAGCCAATTAGAAAAAGTCTTGGCGATCAATCTATATCTCCTTTTTCTTCCCTCCTCCTCCTTCCTAATTTCATGCTTTCTCTCCTTCACCTCAAAGGGAAGAAGTGAGTTCTCCTTAGGCTGATGCGGGAAATGTGCATCTGACACGTTGATGCATCTGCAGTGGAATGAATAGTGTCCATAACAGCAACATCCTCTAGAATTTTCAAGGTGCCTAGACTAATATCTCCTATTCTATCCTCCGGCCAAAAAACAGAACTGCCCGCTCCGGCCTCCGAGAGTGATAAGTTAATCTTGCAGCATGACACTTTTATTGTCACTAACCGACATGTCCTTCACTTCCCACACATTTTTGTTCCTTTGCATCCTGTGTGCCTTCATGAGCCTCCTTTTTCAACCCAGGGGCCCCTTCATATTAGCTGGCCCTGCGTTTTTAAATTACCTGCAGCTTTGCCACCAGCTACCTGATGTGTAATACAGTGGCGGAGCAAGTGGATGGGGGGCCCTGGTGCAAAAAGAAAGTTTGGGCCCCCCAGGAGGGGTCAGGCACAATTATTTTTTTGCACATACACACACCTACATATTTTATTTATATATATATATATATATATATATTTATTTATTTATATACTGTATATATATATATATATATATATATATATATATATATATATATCACATATTATAATTGCCGAACTACGAGACGTCACGCTTTTGTGTGGTGTGTACGAAGGCGCTCATCGCCTGCGAGCCTCACATAGTGAGGCGAGCTGTTAAGGCATTTAAACTCGCAGAACAAAGGCGAAGCAAGGCGAGCACTGAAGGCAATGAAACACTCAGGACTTAGACACCAAACACTTAGTAAACGCGCATTCGTATTAGCCTACAAACACTTGACAAACGCAGGACTTAGAAAAAAAAATTACGAGACGCAGGACTTTGCAAAAAAATAATACTAGACGCGCTACTTTGAAAAAAAAAAATACAAGATAGCAAAAATACGAGGTTAACGGCCAAACCGCGAAAAGCCAAAAAGCACAAAAAACACAAATAAAATAAAAATACATACAACAAAAACATCACCAACAGCACGGGGGAACAGCCAGGACGACTGGGAGTGAGGTGGAACGCGAATTTAAGGCGATTTCGACAACTTTCCCCACACGAAAATCGACTGAGCGAGAAAAAAAATGGTCGCTGAAAAAAATTAAAAAGAGGCTACACGACCGCGGACCACGCAAAACACTTTCAAACACGTAGCACTTTCACACAAGAACGAACGAACTACAAAATACACTATTACAAATTACAGAAAATGTTTGAGACTTGCGTAACACATTAATAACATTACCAATATCAACAATGGCGCCTTACGAGACGCAGGACTTTATACGACATAGCAAAAATACGAGGTTAACGGCCGAACCGCGTACATCCAAAAACCACAAAAAACACAATTAAAATACAAATAAATACAAAAAACATCATTCACAGCACATGGGAACAGCCAGGACGTCTGGGAGTGAGGTGGAACGCAAATTTAAGTTGATTCTGACGACTTTCACCACACAAAAATCTCCTAAGGGAGAAAAAAATGGCCGCTGAAAAAAATGAAAACGCAATTAAATGGCAGATTAGATTTAATACGAATAAATGTAAGGTTATGCATCTGGGAAGGAAAAATAACCATGCAATTTATTAACTTAATGAAACAAATCTAGAGGTATCAAAACTTGAAAGGGATTTGGGAGTGCTTGTGGACAATCCCCTAGGTAACAGTGCTCAATGCTCAATGCCAAGCAAGGCAAGTAAAATATTAGAATGTATTAAGACGGGTATAGAAGCAAGGGAAGCAAATATAATTCTGGCACTATACAAATCCTTAGTACGCCCTCATGTGGAATATCTAGTACAGTTTTGGGCACCACTTCATAAAAAGGACATTTTAGAACTGGAAAAAGTACAGAGAAGGGCAACAAAACTAATAAGGGGATGACAGTGGGGGCTAAAGTGGCCTGCAAGGACCGAGGGGGCCACAAGGGGCCGAGGGAGGCCGCAGGGGGCCACAAGGGGCTGAGGGTAGGCCTCAGAGGGCCTTGGAGGGGCAACAAGCATCTGAAGGAGGCCACAGACGTCCGTGAAGGGCCACAGGAGGCTGAGGGGGAACGCAGGGGACCAGCGGAGGGCGACTGAGGATCTGCAAGGGCCACAGTGGCCAAAGAACCACAGAAGACCCATGGGGGCCACCCCGGACCTCCATTGGCCCCGGGGGCTACAGGAGGGCTACAGGGGGCCACAGAGGACCCACAGAGGGGCCCGCAGGTGCCCCTTAGAGGCCAGGGGCCTCAGTGCCTTTCACAGCCTTTCAGTTCCCAGGCACTCTTGTCTCCCTCCTTTTTCCGCCTCCCATTCTTTTCTTCTTTACCTGCCCCTTTGCCCTCATCACAGACACTGCCCATTCCCTCCCTCCCCTCTCCTTTTGTACTGTTACACCCTCTGTCCCTCCCTGTGGTAAACCCTTCGGTAAACCCTTCCCTTTACTGCTCTTTGCCCTCTTTCCTCCCTCACTAAGTTGGGCCTGATGGCCATCTTTAATGTCAATATTTATAAAGTAAGTTTGACCTTTGTTTTAGAACTTTTGTACTCTAAGATGTTAAGTTCTATGAAATTTTAAAGATAGTGATAGTAAGAGAAAACCACTTCAAGAAGACCTTTTATGTGGAATTTATTATATTAGCCACAAACCAAACTTTAAAAACGTAAACTTTATTAAAATCATCTTTGTTAAAAATTGTTCGCTTAAAAAACTCAATAAAGTAATACTCAGTATGGATGTCACTTCTGGGACTTTATTTTGAATTTAACTTTTTATTTTATTCCTGCAAGTTTTGCTGTGCCACTTTGAATATATATGTCTCTGAATATATTTGTCTCTTGATTTTATCTTGTACTTACTCTCTTGTGAATTGTTAAAGTGCAACATGAAAAATTAAATTATATTATATTTCCAATATTGGATGTGAATCCTTCAGTTGTTCTGACTCCAAGCTATAACACAGCTTGTAAAAAGTGCATCAAATGCTAAATAATTCTGCTTAAAGTGCTCAAAAATTGTGCAACAAAATACTGCGATTGTAATTTAGACACAAAAATGGCCTCTATACTTAATAAAGTGCTTTAGTGATATTTGGGAACACATTTCTTAAGTCTTTTACAATTGCACACATGTCCAGACCATTATTATTATATTGCACCATATACATTTTCAATTATTATTAGAGACTTTGTCACTATTACTCTTAAAAAACATTATTATAAGATTATACTTATAATTTAGCTGCGTCAGTTTGTATATAGTTACTTAATTATTATAATTTTTGGTGGGTTATCCCACTCAGTTCTCCTATATATTGTTAGTAAAATATATGGTTCTTGATCCTGTGTCTCTCACTTTACCTTGTGACTCTATTGCTATAAATGCCGCTGCATATCATGACCCGTGAAAGGCCCAGTGAGTATGTCCGCGTGACATTTTTGGGTATAACTTGCTCCCTGAATAACCTTGTTATGCAAAATCCTTTCTAAACCCTTAATCAATAAATAATTAGACACAACAACTTGTTTGGGGCAAATACTGGCCACAGCGTTTATTGGTAAACCCAAGTTCACGTAATAACAAACCCATTAATTAAATATACGTAAACAAGACAGGGGAGGAGCCTGGGAACCAAGACAGTACACTCTGCGCCCTGACCCTCGTCCAGAGCCTACCATGATGGAGCATCCGTGCCCCCGTAGGGTAGGATCACCCCCACTTTACCACTGTCCCGGCGACTCCCCTCACCACCGCCTTGCTGTGACAACAATAAAATACAGGCACATCATAACTCGGCCTGAAATGAATACATATACAACTGCTTATAACGTAAACAGATTAAAGTAATATACTCGACTTATTGTATTAGTACTTTTCCATTTTTTATTTTTTTATTTTTTTATTTTTTTTTACACATATTTTCCAATTTTCCATACATAAATATATATAAATAATTTTTATTTATTTTTTTAACACATATTTACAATTTTCAATAATTTAACACCTATGCTCCAAAATATATAAGGGATGGGTGGGTGGGATCTGCATTCTTGGCTAGCTGGGGGCACACTGACCAAACTGGCGCCAATCCTCTAGGTGGCCCTGCCCCCCAGCTAGCCACTCCTATTCTACCCTACTCCCGTTCCTGCACGGGTCACGGCCCTGCCCCCCAGCTAGCCACTCCTACTCTACCCTACTCCCGTTCCTGCACGGGTCACGTTGCCCTCCTACCGACCCCAGGAGGCCTGGGGCGGTCTACAGCCCGTCAGCTCCACTCTTGCAATGGCTTAATATTAGTGTTAGTGCTGCTGTGTGTGCCTGCACTGTCTGTGTATAGAGATCCCCTTATTAGTATAGTTCCTTGATGTTTGTACCTATAATCCTATATTTCTTTGAGGCTATTAGAACTAGCGTTTTATGCTTGCTGTTGTATAATCTGGCGCAGCATCTGACGCCCAGAAGTGACGCCACGACGTACGTTTCTGTGAGATCCTAAGTCTCACGTCATCAGGGGCTGTCTTACTCTGTCTCTGTGGAGACGTTATAGTGTTTGGGCTAATTAATTTAAACCTCTTGCATGCCTGTATAAAATTGTTCCAAATAACTTTATTAGTATATTACAATGTATTAGTTAACATTAGAGATGATTACATAGCTTTCTCCAATGTTGTTATTGATCACTGTTATTTATTACTGAACTTATAAATAAGTCTTTTATTTTTAAATACTACTTGTCATTGTTTTAACTTTTTATAATGATATATGTAATAAATGAGTGCTGTAGTTGCTGGTATATAAATCTTATAATATTCAATACATTTCTTTTTGATATCAGGTCTTGAAATGTATGCAATTTTTAATAAATCTAGGTTTCATTGTTTTCTTTATTTCTTTTATGATTTGGAGATATTAGAATGTTCATAATAACACAATTTTTAAGTTTTCAGTGAATCCTATGTTTATATAGGTATTAATTGTTGATAAGCTAGTCTTATCATTCTAGTATTCTTTTATGATTCTTTCATGATTTTGTAATTTAGTACTTTATATGTTTTTATGAATTATCTTATAAATGGTGTGAAGGTAAATTCTTCATTAAGTCCATTTGGACTTTTTGTATCTAACCAAAAGATCCATTTTGCTTCCTTGCATACCAATTTGCGATCTATGTCGCCTCCACGTATAGACGCGGGAAATGGTCTATCCCAATAAAACTTAATCATTTTGGATTATTGTTATGCTCTTTTCTAACATGTTTGGCTACTGATGTGTCAGCATTATTTAATACATCATTGATGTGTTCTAACATTCTGCGTCTGAGCAGTTTGCTAGTTTTTCCAATGTATTTTTTATTACAAAGACAGACAATTTGGTAAATTACACCCTCAGTTTGGCAATTGATTCTATGTTGTATTGTATACGTTTTAGTTTCAGAGGTATCTTTAAAAAATGTTGTCGTCAGCACTTGGTTACAGGCTTTACATTTGCCACAAGGCATACAGCTTTGTTGTTTTTTTTCTAACCAATTTCTCATATTTTTCATAGTGACTATGGACCAACATGTCTTTCTGATTTTTTGCTCTTCTGTATGTTACACTGCAGTAGTGACTTCAACAAGGTCCTTGTCAGTATGTCAAATATGCCAGTATTTCTCTAATATTGAGGATATTTTGGAAGCTTCATTAGAGAAATTTGTAATATAGCATATCGGTTGTTTACTTTCTACTTTGATCTTATCTTTTAGTAGTTGAGACCTTTCTTGTCTTAATGCTTTCTGATATGCCTTTTTGAGGACTTTTTTTAGAGTAACCTCTTTGTAAGAATCACACCTGTAGCTCTTTAGCTTGTGTGATAAAGTTTTTTGTATTGCTGCAATTTCTCCTTAGTCTAAGGTATTGCCCTACCGGAATTGCACGTTTTGTCATGTTGGGGTGGTGGCTCTTCCAATGAAGCAGAGAGTTAGTTGCTGTTTTTTCCTGTATGTTTTTGTTTTCAATTCCATCAACATATATTTCTAAATCCAGAAAATTGACTGAAATTTTACTGTATTCTACTGTAAGTTTTACATTTTTGTCATTAGTATTGAGCTTTGAATTGATTTGTTGGAGCTCTTGCTCCATTTCTGACCATACCATCAAAATATCATCGATATGGCGCAAATATAAATCTATCTTTGTAGTAAAAAATTAATTTTCTTCTGAGAAGACTACTTCTGTCTCCCATTTCCTGAGATATAAGTTAGCATAATTAGGGGCACATGGCATCCCCATTGCTGTGACCCTAACTTGCTTATATACTTGTCCATTAAATAAAAAATAATTGTTTTCTAGGACAAATGACAATAATTTAATTATAAATTAATTGAATTCAGTGTGTAATCTACTTTTTGTATCTAGATACATGTTTACTGCTTTCAATTTTCTTGATGAATTATGCTAGTGTATAATGATTCTACGTCCATTGTCACTAAAAGACAATTTTTGGGAATGCTAATTCCTTCTAAATATCTTAACGTGTCTTTTGTATCACGTATGTATGAAGGCAAAGTAGTTACAAATTATTTTAAGATTTTATAAATGAATATACTGGGGTTCTGTGTGATGCTATCTATTCCTGACACTATTGGCCTGCCAGGCGGTCTCTCAGAATTTTTATGAACTTTTTGTATAGTGTAAAACGTGGACATTGTACTTTTTTTGTCCACCAAAAATTTTGCTTCAGAGTTTGTAATAGTCTCATCAAATAGTTTTTGTAGTTGTTTTTTGCAATCAGTTGTAGGGTGCGGATATCTGGATTAAATATGAACTAATTAGTTGTTAATTAATTATTAATCAATTATTTAATTATTTATTTTTGATTTAATTTTTAATTATTAATTAATCCAGGGGAAGGCAAACAGAAAAAAAAACAAGTGAAACTTATCCAATCCTCTCAAAGGAAAAAAATGTTTTTATTCCTTCCTGACCCCAGATACTGGTGATTGGATTCCTTCCTGGATCAATACTGTATCTCTAATTATCCTTGATAACCCTGAATTCCCTTTTTAATTAGAAATAAATCCAGTCCGCTTTAAAAGTTATCTATCGAATCGTCTGTCACCACCTCCTCTGGTAGATAATTCCACAGATTAACCACCCTTACTGTGAAGAACCCTTTTCTTTCTTTAAGGTGGAATCTTTTTACTTCTAACCTCAAGGGATGTCCCCTTGTCAGTTGAAAACCTCTTGGCCAAAGAACTCCCTTGACAAATCTTTATACTGACCCTGGATGTATTTATATAAGGTAATCATATCTCCTCTTAGACGCCTTTTTTCTAGAGAAAATAAGTTTAGTTTGCTTAGTCTTTCTTCATATTTAGCCCCTCCATTCCCATTATTAGTTTTGTTGCCCTCCTCTGTACCTTTGCCAGCTCTAAAATGTCCTTTTTATGAAGTGGTGCCCAAAATTGTACTCCATATTCCAAATTAGGGCGTACAAGAGATTTGTATAGTGGCAGAATTATATTTGCTTTCCTTGCTACTATACCATTTTTAATACATGCTAATATTTTATTTGCCTCTGCAACTGCTGCTTGGCTTTGAGCATGGTTACGTAGGTGGTTGTCCACAAGCACTCCCAAATCCCTTTCAATACCTGATACACATAGATTTGCTCCATTAAGATTATAAATTGGCTATTTCCTTCCCAGATGCATAACTTTACAATGTGACATAGACCGTCTAAAATGTGACACAGGCCGTCTGATAATTAATGACCAGGAAAAGGTAGATGATATTCGTTTTAAATCTCATCTGCCATTTAGATGCTCATTCCTCAATTTTATGTAAATCCCTTTGGAGGGAAAGCACATCATTATCTGATTTAATTACCTTGCACAACTTCGTGTCATCAGCAAAAATGGAGACACCACACTCCAATCCCACCTCTAAGTCATTAATAAATATGTTAAAAAGGAGGGGACCCAATACTGAACCCTGAGGAACCCCACTTACCACATTAGTCCAATCGGAGTATGTTCCATTTACAACAACCCTTTGCTTCCTGTCTTTTAGCCAGCTCTCAATCCATGAGCAGATATTTACTGCAATTCCTGTATCTCTTATTTTGCACAATAGTCTCCCATGTGGCACTTTATCAAAAGCCTTTGCAAAATCCAAAAAGACTGCATCCACTGAGTTGCCTTGATCCAGGTTCCTACTAACCTCCTCATAGAAACTAATTAGATTTGTTTGACATGAGCTTTCCCTCATAAATCCATGTTGACTCCTACTTATAATCCTGTTCAAATAGACATATTCTTGTATATTACCGTTCTAAAAGCTTCCCCACTACAGAACTGAGGCTCACTGGTCTATAATTTCCTGGATTTGCTCTTGCTCCCTTTTTAAATATAGGAATCACATCTGCTTTTCTCCAGTCATCTGGTAGAGACCCTGTGTTGGGTGAATCTTGAAAAATTTAATATAATGGTTTGGCTATTACAGTACTTGTGGATGTATTCCATCAAGACCCAGGATTTATTAACATTTATTTTTTCCAACCTCTTTTGGATTACTTCCTGTGTTAACCAATTATTTGGCAAAGGTAGTGTAGCCTCATTATGTTGCAGTGTCCCAACCACTGGTACCTCCCTTGTGTATACCGAAGAAAAGAACCTATTTAGCTCATCTGCCATTTCCTGGTCACTAATTTTCAGATGTCCTGTGTCACATTGTAATGTTCCTATAGCTTCCTTCCTCACCTTCTTCCTATAATATACTTAAAAAAATATTTTGGGGTTAGACTTACTTTCTTTTGCAATACATTTTTCATTTTCTATTTCAGCCAGTCTAATAGTGCTCTTTCAAGCCTTGTTGATTTCCTTGTACTCCCGTAAAGCAGTCTCTGCCTCATCTTGTTTGTATAATTTAAATGCCTGTTTTTTACTCCATATCTTGATCTTTAAATCTTTTTACTTTTATTCTCACATGGTATATGCCGATGTGTATGTATATTTAGTAAGGATTTAAATGTTGTCCATTTATGTTCAGTGTTTTTACCTATCAGTTCTCAGTCTATACTTTGTATTGTTGCCCTTAGACCGTTAAAATCTGCCCTTTTAAAATTAAGAGTTTTTGTTGGCCCTTTTTTAATTCAATCTCAACTGAGACTGTGTTGTGATCACTGTTTCCCAAAGGTTGCCATATTCCAACATTTGATACTATATCAATAATATTTGTGATGACTAAATCTAAGATAGCTTCATTTCTTGTAGGCTCTTGTATAACCTGAGCTAGATAATGATCCCTGAGTGTACTCAAGAACCTGCTCCCCTTAGTTTATTTCAGGGTAATTAAAAACTCCCATTATTAGAACTTGCCCATGCTTAGCTGCATTTCCAATCTGTAACAATAATTGTATTTCCTCACTTTCAGCTATATTTGGGGGTTTATAGCATACTCCTACTAATATTCTTTTGGAATTGGCTGCTCCGCTATTTAACTCTACCCACAAACATTCAACTGTATCACTAGGTTCACCATAAAAATCTGCTCTGACTATAGGCTTAAATTCAGGCTTAACATACAGACAAATCCCTCCTCCTCTTTTACCATTGCCCCTATCTTTCCTAAATAGGTTATAACCATCCAGATTAACAGTCCAGTCATGAGATTCATCCCACCACGTTTCGGTAATGCCTATTAAATCCCATTTTTCATTAATTGCTAATAATTTTAACTCTCCCATTTTTCCTGGCAAGCTTCTGGCATTAGCACGCATATACTTTATGTTATGAGTCTGTAGTATTGAAGTGCCTGCCATTGTACTTGAGTTACTTAGTACTACCTCCCTATTGACTATACTACCCCTCCCCCATCTCCTCCCCTATGAGCTGTTAATTCATCCCTTATACCCTCTACACTTTCTACCCCATTACTTATATCTAGTCCCCCCCCCCCCCCACCTACTTGTTTAAAAACTCCTCCGGCCTTTCTACCATCCTATCCCCTAGCACGCACAAAAGCTCCCTCATCATTAAGGTGCAATCCATCCCTACTGTAGAGATTGTACCGAAGTGAGAAGTCAGTCCAGTGCTCTAAAAACCCAAACCCCTCCTTAGTGCACCACATCTTTAGCCTCCCTAAGCTCCTTCTGCCTCCCTGGGTTAGCATGTGGCACTAGTAGTATCTAAGAAAATACTACCTTGCAGGTCCTTGCCTTCAGGTTATTACCTAGTTCTCTAAAATCATTCTTTAGGACACTCCATCTTCCACAAACTTTGTCATTGGTACCAATATGTACCAAGACTGCCGGTTCATTTCCAGCCCCTCACAATGATTTGTCTACCTGATCCACAGCATAAAGAACCCGAGCACCCAGGAGACAGCAAACTGTTCGATTGCTGGGATTTGGGTGACAAATCACCCGGTCTACCTTCCTAATAATAGAGTCCCCTACCACCAAAACATGTCTGTTGCTCTGCCTATTCTGCCCTCCAACTCCTCCAGTCAAACTATTCTCCGGCTGTTAGAGGGAACAGCTCTATCTGGCATTGCTATTCCTGAATGGACATCCCCAACAGTTTCACTCAATCTGGCAAATCTGTTGGTATTTGTCAACTCAGAACTGGCCTGCCTCCTCCTGTTCCCCCTGATTCCCCTTGTAACTGTAACCCAGCTACCTCCCTGGACATCCTCACTAGCCCCAGCTAAACTGTGCTCCGTGAGCACCAACTGACTTTCCAGTGGAGCAATGTCACTAAGTGCTGCAATTCTCCTCTGCAGTTCTCCAATTTGAGCTTCCAGAGAGGCAACATGCTCACACCTCTCACTAAGGTATGGGCCCTGGATCATCTGTTCCAGTATTGCATACATATGACAGGATGTACACTGAATGAGATTGCCACTGTACTGACTCATAATTATTTTTATTGTCTACAAAATTTCAGTGGGAAAAATAAAGAATATAAAATAATATATTTGTATAAAGTTTTCCTCCTTTGCACTATAAATCTGCCCTCCCTTTTCTTTGAAGTCCCTTCTTTTATTTAAACTCCTATACTTTTACTAGAATTGCACTTGATACTAGAAATGTTCGCAAGCTCATAAAATCGCCCCTTCTCCTGTTTATATTAACTTTGGCCTTCTCACCTGGACACAATTAGTGCACTCTGCAATTTATCAGCCTTTACTTGCAAAGGAAAATCCACTTGCAAACAGCCCCAAAACAGCTCACAAACCTTTTATACTAGTTTAATAGTCAAGACACATCCCTCTCACCTGGGCACAATTAGTGCACTGTGCAATTTATCAGCCTTTACTTGTAAAGAAAAATCCACTTGTTTAGTCATTCAGTCTCGTCCGACTCTCTGCGGCCCTATGGACCACAGCATGCCAGATACATCTCTCACTCACTGCCCCTCTGAGCTCCATCAAGTTCATGTTCATTGTTTCAGTGACCTCATCTATCCATCTCCGCCTCTGTCATCACCTTCTTGTGCCTTCAATCTTTCCCAGCATCAGAGTCTTCTCTAAGGAATCATGCCATCTCAAGATATAGCCAAAATATTTTTGCTTTAGCCTCATGGTAATACCTTATAGTGGACAGTCTTTTAATTTCATGTTTCATGTTTTAATTTTCATGTCAGTCTCCTGTAATATGTTTATGTTAAGCTCCAGATCACAAGTTCCTGTCTAAATGTGTTTGTTTCAGTCAGATCCTGTTCTGAATTGCTCTGATTTCTTTGCAGTCCTGATGCACAGTGATCTGGATATGTTCAGCTTCAGTTCAGATGCTGGGTCTCCAGTGGTCTGTCTCCTATCTTAGCCAGTGGATTTGTCTTTCAATAGTTGCTTATTACTAGTACAGTCTAGTATAAATTATAACATTGGAACAATTGGTTCAATCTATTTCTCTCTGTGATAGCAGTATGATAGGACTAAGCTATAATTTTGAGTATTCTACACCAACATTTACCAAGACATTTAGAGATTTTGGACAAAAGTTCCTGAATGCTGTCCATTGCTCAGGATAAAAAAAAGATAGATCTGCAGTCTTTATTTTACTTTTGCGTCACCACAGGGAACAATGTATAAAAGTCCACAGTGACTTTTTACTTTAGATCAAAATAATAAACTGTGCTCCGTGAGCACCAACTGACTTTCCAGTGGAGCAATGTCACTAAGTGCTGCAATTCTCCTCTGCAGTTCTCCAATTTGAGCTTCCAGAGAGGCAACATGCTCACACCTCTCACTAAGGTATGGGCCCTGGATCATCTGTTCCAGTATTGCATACATATGACAGGATGTACACTGAATGAGATTGCCACTGTACTGACTCATAATTATTTTTATTGTCTACAAAATTTCAGTGGGAAAAATAAAGAATATAAAATAATATATTTGTATAAAGTTTTCCTCCTTTGCACTATAAATCTGCCCTCCCTTTTCTTTGAAGTCCCTTCTTTTATTTAAACTCCTATACTTTTACTAGAATTGCACTTGATACTAGAAATGTTCGCAAGCTCATAAGTTCGCCCCTTCTCCTGTTTATATTAACTTTGGCCTTCTCACCTGGACACAATTAGTGCACTCTGCAATTTATCAGCCTTTACTTGCAAAGGAAAATCCACTTGCAAACAGCCCCAAAACAGCTCACAAACCTTTTATACTAGTTTAATATTAAAGACACATCCCTCTCACCTGGGCACAATTAGTGCACTGTGCAATTTATCAGCCTTTACTTGTAAAGAAAAATCCACTTGTTTAGTCATTCAGTCTCGTCCGACTCTCTGCGGCCCTATGGACCACAGCATGCCAGATACATCTCTCACTCACTGCCCCTCTGAGCTCCATCAAGTTCATGTTCATTGTTTCAGTGACCTCATCTATCCATCTCCGCCTCTGTCATCACCTTCTTGTGCCTTCAATCTTTCCCAGCATCAGAGTCTTCTCTAAGGAATCATGCCATCTCAAGATATAGCCAAAATATTTGAGCTTTAGCCTCATGGTAATACCTTATAGTGGACAGTCTTTTAATTTCATGTTTCATGTTTTAATTTTCATGTCAGTCTCCTGTAATATGTTTATGTTAAGCTCCAGATCACAAGTTCCTGTCTAAATGTGTTTGTTTCAGTCAGATCCTGTTCTGAATTGCTCTGATTTCTTTGCAGTCCTGATGCACAGTGATCTGGATATGTTCAGCTTCAGTTCAGATGCTGGGTCTCCAGTGGTCTGTCTCCTATCTTAGCCAGTGGATTTGTCTTTCAATAGTTGCTTATTACTAGTACAGTCTAGTATAAATTATAACATTGGAACAATTGGTTCAATCTATTTCTCTCTGTGATAGCAGTATGTTAGGACTAAGCTATAATTTTGAGTATTCTACACCAACATTTACCAAGACATTTAGAGATTTTGGACAAAAGTTCTTGAATGCTGTCCATTGCTCAGGATAAAAAAAAGATAGATCTGCAGTCTTTATTTTACTTTTGCGTCACCACAGGGAACAATGTATAAAAGTCCACAGTGACTTTTTACTTTAGATCAAAATAATAAACTGTGCTCCGTGAGCACCAACTGACTTTCCAGTGGAGCAATGTCACTAAGTGCTGCAATTCTCCTCTGCAGTTCTCCAATTTGAGCTTCCAGAGAGGCAACATGCTCACACCTCTCACTAAGGTATGGGCCCTGGATCATCTGTTCCAGTATTGCATACATATGACAGGATGTACACTGAATGAGATTGCCACTGTACTGACTCATAATTATTTTTATTGTCTACAAAATTTCAGTGGGAAAAATAAAGAATATAAAATAATATATTTGTATAAAGTTTTCCTCCTTTGCACTATAAATCTGCCCTCCCTTTTCTTTGAAGTCCCTTCTTTTATTTAAACTCCTATACTTTTACTAGAATTGCACTTGATACTAGAAATGTTCGCAAGCTCATAAGTTCGCCCCTTCTCCTGTTTATATTAACTTTGGCCTTCTCACCTGGACACAATTAGTGCACTCTGCAATTTATCAGCCTTTACTTGCAAAGGAAAATCCACTTGCAAACAGCCCCAAAACAGCTCACAAACCTTTTATACTAGTTTAATAGTCAAGACACATCCCTCTCACCTGGGCACAATTAGTGTACTGTGCAATTTATCAGCCTTTACTTGTAAAGAAAAATCCACTTGTTTAGTCATTCAGTCTCGTCCGACTCTCTGCGGCCCTATGGACCACAGCATGCCAGATACATCTCTCACTCACTGCCCCTCTGAGCTCCATCAAGTTCATGTTCATTGTTTCAGTGACCTCATCTATCCATCTCCGCCTCTGTCATCACCTTCTTGTGCCTTCAATCTTTCCCAGCATCAGAGTCTTCTCTAAGGAATCATGCCATCTCAAGATATAGCCAAAATATTTGAGCTTTAGCCTCATGGTAATACCTTATAGTGGACAGTCTTTTAATTTCATGTTTCATGTTTTAATTTTCATGTCAGTCTCCTGTAATATGTTTATGTTAAGCTCCAGATCACAAGTTCCTGTCTAAATGTGTTTGTTTCAGTCAGATCCTGTTCTGAATTGCTCTGATTTCTTTGCAGTCCTGATGCACAGTGATCTGGATATGTTCAGCTTCAGTTCAGATGCTGGGTCTCCAGTGGTCTGTCTCCTATCTTAGCCAGTGGATTTGTCTTTCAATAGTTGCTTATTACTAGTACAGTCTAGTATAAATTATAACATTGGAACAATTGGTTCAATCTATTTCTCTCTGTGATAGCAGTATGTTAGGACTAAGCTATAATTTTGAGTATTCTACACCAACATTTACCAAGACATTTAGAGATTTTGGACAAAAGTTCCTGAATGCTGTCCATTGCTCAGGATAAAAAAAAGATAGATCTGCAGTCTTTATTTTACTTTTGCGTCACCACAGGGAACAATGTATAAAAGTCCACAGGGACTTTTTACTTTAGATCAAAATAATAAATAATTTTAAGCATTTTGTCAGGAATCTGCCTGAAAGGAATTTTGCTAATAGTGTAGTCATAACATCTTCTACTATGAATAAAGCAGCCATTGAACATTAACAATACAGCTCTTCAGCTATAGGTGTTCTTTCCACAGCAAAAGTTCTGGATTAGTACCTAGGGTTTTCAAGCCTAGTTTCAAAAATCCATCCTAGTATATTCATACATTTCTGTATTTTGCTGGTTGGCCTACCTGACTTGGGGGTCTTTTATTTACTTAAAGCTGCATTTATATCTTGTTGCAGATCTGGGCACTGTGCAAGTGCATATTTCTTTGCTCCTGTCTGATTTTCACTCATGCTGTATCTACTGTTGCTGCTTGTTGTACCTCTGCCTGCTACTTTTCATATCTGTCCTTGGATTCAACCACACTGCCTACATTCTGGTCCTAACTTGTCAAAACCTAATTCCTTATCTACTGATAGCCAACTCTATCGCTATGTAAACTGACAAAGGAGAGCCTTACTCCTTCTTTTTGTAACTCCCCTATAATCTTGTCACTTTCTTAGTAATGTTCACTACTATCTTTACACTAGGAAATTGGCCGTCAAAAATGACGGGAATACAAATATAAACCTGGCAATGCTGTTTGCAACAAAAAGTGAATATTTTGCCCCTCTGAGCACCTTTGGTGCTCATCGTGAGCCCCGAGCTGAGCTCCTTTGGCGCTCAGCTTCTCCCCCTGTGTACTTAAACCTCCCTGCTTTGCAATGATCACCTTTGGCGCCCATTGTAAGCCTCTCCCCCTGTGTACTGTATAGGGCTTGCGCTTGAGCACCTTCAGTGCTCTTCGCGAGCCTCTCCCCCAGTGTAGTTTAGGGGAAACGCGATTAGTGTTATATTGGGTTAAGAGTTACTGGCTTGGTGTACGTGTTACTGCCTTGGTGTAGGTGTTACTGGCTTGCGTTAATTGTTACTTCCTTCGGGCTGTTTTTTAGTGCCTTCAGCCTCGTTTTCATCCTCTTATGTTTTTTTGTCAGCCATTTTTTTCGTCGCTTAGGCTATTTTCGATCGTAAAAAAAAACTTCAAATATGCCTCAAATTAACTTGCAGCCTCACTCACAGGCTCCCTGGTTCTCCCCCTGTGCTGTGTGTGTGTAAATGAATTTGAGGCATAATTGTGGTTTTTTGGTGGTCTTTCCAGTTGCGTAGTTCAATCCTCAGTCCTACGGGGTTCGCTCCTCGCGAGCCCTGCAATGAGCGCCGCCTAAGTCCTGCAAGGCTCACAGTTGTGGCCCTTGATGATGTGTGAGGGCCGCAAAGCATGACCAACACCGCAAACGTTCCCAACATTCGTAGATCCACAACTATTACAGTGATGCATTGCAGGTGCTTTGTAGAAATATGTTTTTGAATATACATTCATGAAAATAAATTGCATTGTTGGATTCACTAAAATATGACACCTGACAGCTGACAGCCCCAACAACATGCACAGGAAATCCTTAAATCCTTGTATTCCTTTGGCACTTGAGAACAAGTGTTCCCTATTCTTTCATAATATAGTGCCATACACTAGTCTATACATTCTTTAACATTTTTCTTTCTTGGAAGTAACTTTGAACTTGCTACACAACTTTGCAAACATGATGATAGTACAGTGCATAATCCTAAAATTCTACATAGCTCTATAAGTGTATGTTTGCTCTTTAATATACTGTATATACTCCAGTATAAGCCGACCCGAGTTTTTACCACAAAATACTGGGAAAACTTAGTGTCTCGAGTATAAGCCGAGGGTGGGAAATGCGATGTCCCATGTGTCTCTCCTGTGTCCTCTGTGTCCCTCACTTGTGTGTCCTCTGTGCCCCTTTCTTGTGTCCCCCCTCTCCCTCTCCTGTGTCTCTTCCCCCCTCTCCCTCCCCTGTGTCTCATTCCCCCCTCTCCCTCCCTCTTGTGTCTCTTTCTCTCCCATATCATCCTCCTCATCCTCCCTCCTCCTCACTTCCCTACTCCTCACTTTCCCCCTCTCCACTTACTCCCCCCCCCCCCTCAGCTGCTCCTCTGCACATCTTCTGGCTGTGTTGGGACCCGGCATATGCTAATGACGTGACGTCTCATGGGCGTCGCATCATTAGCATATGCCGGGTTTCGACTCATCTTCCCGCGTCATCCTCCCTCCTCATACTCCCTTCTCATCATCCCTTCTCAGTCTCTCTCCTCCTCACTTTCCTCCTCTCCAATTACCTCCCCTCTCCCTTTCCCCTCTCTTACCTTCCATCAGCTGCTCCTCCACACCCCCCCCCCAGATCCTACACCCATGTTTAGCACTGTTCTAATCGAATGGTAAATTAATTAAAATCCATATTGTCAAGTTTAATTGTGATTTTAAAATAAAATAAAAAAATGTGTTTTTACACTGGCTTGTTAATTATAACTTCTCCTTAATCAGTAACATGTGAATAAGCTGTAGTTTTAATGGGAATAAAGAATTCACCCCTTTTAAGTGCCATGAGTATGTTGGCAAAATAATTCTTATTAAAGTAATGGAGCACTTGATTGTTTGGTAAAAACAGTTTAGCCAAATATTTATAAATACATTTAAAATGTATGTTATTTTATTACTATATTAAAACTTATTTTTCCAAGAAAAGTTTGAAGAAGAAACAGAAGTGTGATGTTTGGAAAGTCAGTGCGACAGACTGTCATTCCAAAGCTCAAAGCAGAGGGTCAGTTTATACCACTGAAGCTGCCAAGATATCCATCTGCTCTTTTATCTGAAAGGAAAAAAGCATTAGCGTTTTCTTATCTTCCATATTTTTCATGTTTTTGCACTCATATCACAAATATACCTAATAAAATATATTAACTTATCAGAGCAAAAGAGACATTAAAATAGATAATAAAGTTAAGTTAAAGAGAAGCCATTCTGCAAAATAGAGCCAGGTGTGTCTGTGAATTAAACAGATTTTTAAACAGATTCCAACAGATATCTTTCATAATCCTACACATGTGGGAAAGAGTTGGTCAAGACATACCCAGACGTTGTGCCAGATACACCTTAAAATTAATTCTACACCAGAGCCAGATTGCCCATTGCAGCTGTTGTTTATTAGAAATGCTGTTCCAGTTTCATGTTGGCGAGATGAATATATGGCTCTTAATTTTAGGTGAACAAAATAAACCATATATACAGAACTCATTTTTTAATAGTTTTAAACTGCATTCAATCGTTATATTTATTAAATTACTTATTTTCTTTGTTCTGACATCTTACAGC
This sequence comes from Discoglossus pictus, assembly GCA_027410445.1. Taxonomy (NCBI): domain Eukaryota; kingdom Metazoa; phylum Chordata; class Amphibia; order Anura; family Alytidae; genus Discoglossus; species Discoglossus pictus. The sequence goes on from CM050165.1 coordinate 395,819,642, forward strand.
AAAAAACAACACAAGATAGAGCATTTAAAAATATGTTATACTGGTAATACTAAGCACGCCAGTTTGTCTGAATATTTATAAATAATTGCTATGGTCCTTGGGAATCCACTTGCCACTATCCAGAGGCTATAGTCACACATCTCTACAAATAAAAATAATACCTTACTATATTATGATGTTGAGTTATTGACTTTTGGAAAGTGTTTTTTATTGGAACTAATTCCTTTGTAACAATTAATTAAAACACAATGCATTTATTATATATTATCTAAAAGCTTGAATTATCAAAGTAGAATGAAATGTTGTACAAGTGAAAGTGAAGTCCACTGCTGTTTTCTTGACTGTTATATACCCACAAAATTACAAAATAATCAGCCATTTGTCACTTTTCGTGTTGCTTACAGACAAGAATGTTCTACTTTAAATGAGAATAATGAAAATTAGCTTTAATCTAATTCTGTGATAGCATATAAAAAAAAAATTGAATTTGCAAATATGGGCAGACATGAGGCAAAAGTGAGGATCAATTAGAATATAAGTGTTGTAGTTCAAGAGATGAAGAATTAACAAGTAAGAGTTTTTGTTGGATCATTGGTTAGGTATGATTAAAAAGTGGAGATATTGGGCCAATTGTCCAAATTGTAGTTAATGTAGCCCGTAATGTAGCCCACAAAACTAACTGATATTAAATTGGCCACTTTTAGCTACTCGCAATCTATTTGCGAGCTACAGGCTGAAAATTCCTAAAGGTTGCCAAAATCGTAACTCCGACCCAGCAAAGCCTTTGATCTTTCAAGCCCGCAAGTGTTGCAAGTGCTAAAATCGCAAAACCCTATTAAATTGTTCCAATTCCCCAAGCCCGCAATTGCTTTCAAACTCGTAAATGGCAAATGTAGCAAAAATATTACGAGTACTAGAGAGGACTCGCAAGGGGGTTAAAAACCTGTTCGTAACACTGCAGAAGCAAATATAAACATACTACTATACTTTAAAATACAGGGAAAGCGATATAAGGCATTAGAATTAATTGCACAACAGTCTCAAGCTCGCAAATCTGCAGAAAAAAAATGTAAGTTTTATCTCTTTGTTATTTGGCATATTACTTATATGGAACATCTTTTTTGAGCTTTCATAAAAAAAAGAGGTTCTACATATATATTATGTCAGATAATCGACTTGTTTTTAGTATTAGGTAGATAACCTTTCATTAATCTCATACCCTGTGGCTTTAAGGTCTGTTTATCTTAACGAGACTTTTGTTTGTACTGTCAGAGATTATAGACATGTTTCTGTGGTTTTTATGTTTCGTAAGTACAATCTTTTATTATTATTATTTATATTTTCTAAACATATTCTTCTGTCACCATATATTTGTGCTGTTTTTAACCACTTTTTTGCTCTTTTCTCCAAATTCTTTTTTTTTTGTTAACAAATTAGTATAACAGGAAAGCAAAGATAATATCTTGATAATCTGCAGAGAGCACAGAAATAACATAAGGAAGAGAGAGAAATTGAGAACAGAGAGAGAAAGGTGCAAATTGAGAAAGTAGTACTTTACAGAAAGAGTAATAGATAACTGGGAAAGCCTTCCAGTGGAAGTTTTAGAGTAAAATACAGATATGGAAGTGACACATGCCAGGGATAAACATAATGCCACCTCGGGGCTTAATAAGCCATATTTTTGGGTTGATAGAATGGGCAAGCTAGATGTGCCTCTGTCATCAAATCAATGTTTCTATGTTTAAGGGAGGATGCAAGACAAAGGAGAAATAAATAGACAAGGGAGAGATAGAAAAGAGAGAGAGAGCAAAAGACAATGGAAAAGTCAGAAAGAGACAAGGAAGAGAGAAGGGAGGGAAGAAGAGAGAAAAGTGATGAGAATGTAGTGAGAGATAAGAGGACGAGAAAATGGATGGAGAATGGTCTAGATAGTGGGAGAAGGGGAGAGGGAAAGAGAGAAGAGGGTAGAGGCTAGAGGGAAAGTCACAGTAGGGATAATAAGAGGCGAAAGAAAAACGAGATGCTACATAAGGGTTTATGCTGCTAGACATGTCCCAATGTTCCCTTTGGTATTATATACATATAACTATAAATAAACAACATGTATGCAAATCAGTCAAACTGATTCAAAGGAAAACACAGACATTTATTTGTGCTGTAATCATATATGGCTTTGTATCTACTGGCTATTTGTTGCTACTATCATATCACTGCATAACACAGACTTCCTCCCACCTTACTATAATGTTACTGCTTAACTATAATATCACTGCATCACGTAGGTTTCTAGACTCCTCACTATCATAGCACTGTATAATACAGGCTTCCTCCCTCATCACTTCCCTTCAGTTTTAATCACTCCATAATACTTTCCCAGGGGAATAGTGGGAGTGTAGGTGGAATATGGGAAAAGAAGAGGAAGGGAAGAGGAATAAGTGAAAAGCAAAAAGTAGAAGGCCGAGAGTGGCAGTAGAAAGTGAGATGGAAAAAAAGGGAATACAAGACAAAAAACATAATAAGTTTGAATAACGAGATACTGGCTTGGAGGTTAATAAAACCCGTCAGACTTTGGACAGAAATTAAATGTGAAATAAAGTATTGTATTGTGGCGATGTGCCAGCTTGAGAATGTTGTGCCTTTAATCCTCATGTCACCCATTGTGTTCCCCATCATTTACAGTGCTTTATAGTGCTGTCTTGTATTTGTATTTGCATTTACATTGCTCTGAATTTGCGGGCTTGAACCATGAGTCACAGGCTTGCGAGCTTGAACCACGAGTTACGGGCTTGGAGGGCTTGGAGGTCTTACTTTCAAATCGTAGCACTTCATAAGCAAATAAAAAAGCCATCCTGTACTTTTTTTAAATAGAAAGTGATGTTAGGTCTTAGATTTAACAGTACAACATTCTCAAAATTTGCAAATCATCATAAAATAACTACTTTATTTCATATTAAATTTCCGTCATGAAGTCCGACGGGCTTCAACCTCCAAGTTCGGAGGTTGGATTCAAAAGTCCTATGAGCTTTGAGGTTGAAGCTTGTGGGACTTTATGACGAAAATGTAACATGAAATACACTATTTTTGATTTATATTTAAGAGTAAGGAAATGTTGTGCTATTAATTCTAAGCCCTAAAATCTTTTTCACTTTTAATAAAAGAAAAGGATGGCTTTTTTATGTGCTTAATTAGTGCTACATTTTGTAAGTAAGAGCATTGCGGGACCTCTTTGGTGTAAGTAAGCTGCGGCTTGATTTTAGCGATTTACGGGCTTGAGGGAAGGGTGATTGAAGCATTTGAATAGAGAATTGGGATTTCTGGCTTGCGGGCTCCCCTTGTGGCTACTTATTCCAAAAACGTAGTATTAGAATGAGGCCCATGGACTGCAAATTTTTGGTCTTGGGTTTGAATCTGGGAAGCAGACAACAAGACGCTGATAACTCTACTATAATTTGAAGCACAAATTTTGGTAGAATATTACCTGTAATATGGCATCAAATAATCTGACAAACTTTAGTTCTCTGTAAAACTAGATTTTTTAACCCTAACAGGATATCCACCATAGCGTGTTCCCTAGCAAGTTCTTAAGTGGGAGCAGTAGGGACTTAATATTAAAGATACAAGTCAAAATGTTATTGATAGTAAAGAAGATTTCCAGAGAAACCTGAACACATGAAACAATGTACTTTGAAACATCCCTTTGAACAAAACATCAGCATTACCATCAACTATCAAAATGCTAATTCTTAATATCTGTTAATTCATTAGTATTTTATTTATTTGTCATCTCTATTTAATGTTATTAAAAAAAAGTCAGAAATTAGTCAACTAAAGAAAGAATATGCCATGTTCATTTGTAAAGCAGATGTTTTTAAATAAGTTTTGGTGTTAAGGAGACTTAAGTTAAAAATACGGGCTTTAAAAAAATTCCTTGCATAGCCGTTCTGAGACCTCCCGAAAACGCCAATTAGCAAATAGCAAATTAGCTTGCAACCTCACTTACAGGCTCCTTGCCTCCCCCCGTGCTGTGTGTGAGGTTGTAAGTTAATTTTTTAATTAATTGGTGTCTTTTGGCGGTTTTCCAACGGCTTCCGAGTTACGGGCTTAAAACAAAATGGTGTTTTTTTTTTAAGCTGTAACTCGGAAGCCGATTGGAGCCTGTGTTGCGGGCCTCGCAATGAGCGCCAAAGGTCTATGACCTTCAGCGTTCTTGCAAGCCTCTTCCCCCCATCTAAGTTGGGGGCCTCAGGTTGAGCTCCTTTGGAGCTGATTGCGAATCTCGTCAAAGCCATACCTTTCGGCGTCACAATGAGCACAGACAACGCGAGGCCTGCACACATGCGCAACCTGTAACTTTTAACAAACTCGCAATTACCACAACTATTATATGTGCTAGGGCAAAATTTATGAGTGGAGATAAAAGTAGGTTATGTAAGGAAGAATGAGAATAAGTTGAGTTAGTTGGAAATCAATCATAAATATCTCAAGTTCATCCCACTTTATAACTAGTGGAGATATTTAAATACAATTTTTAAACCAGAGTTATCCCCACCTTTATCCCCACTTGATAAATATACCCCCAATCTATCCATAATAAGAATTCTGATATTGGCCAATAAAAACAGAAAATGTATGGATACAGGTCTTTTTTTTATTTTTAGCTCTTGTTCTGTTTTTGTACTACTGTCAATCTGTTATTATTACAGGCCACTAGCTAAGAATTCCTATTCTGAAAAATAAAAGAATAATCATCATAAAATGATTAGCTTTCAACATTTTGTGGAATGTAAGATAACAGCAATATAGAATTTTGTTGAATACAATAACTGACTGTGTGAATAAACATATTGTATGATATTAAATAAAAAAATGTTCTCCACAATTGTGAGGGCTCATGTGTTCTATTTATAAAAATGTATTGCTTTTATCAGGCTCCATGCAGCAACAACAGTTCATTCAAATTTGAGCAAACTTTGTAGAAATAGATTACAAAGGGATGTGATACAGTGTTCCATGGAATCCAATGCAAATATATGCTAATTTCTTCATATTAGAATCATTGTCTACTTGTCATTCTCACATGGGGCACATCAAAGCCATATGACCTGATTTTGCACCTGCTGTTTAATTAAATTTACAAGGCATACACACTTGTTACTCCTGGTGATATACAAATCAGTTTTTACTACAACTGCATCAAATTTGCAAGACAAGTGATAGCCGTGTTTGATCCGTATTTTTATGACAACAAATTAACCTCTTCATAAATAATCTGAGATTTCTATACTATAACATAATGGTAAGTTAAATAAATGATTAAAGTGGTTTTAATATGACAGATCGTATTTAAAGTAAGCCCTGCTAAATCAGCACACACAGATACACAGAACACACAGCAAAATGCACTGCAGCAAAATAGTACCAAGTTTGCATTATACATTGGTGTTTATCAGGAACAGATCTACTGCAGGTGCAGGCGGTGAAATGCACAAGTGCCCCATTGCTTCCTTAATTTTTTATTCTTTTATTTCATTTTTAAAACAAAAAAATGTGGGTAATAGTGGATCTGGCTCCACACCAGCACCTTTTGGCCCCTTCTGCCTTATCAGACCCCTACCTTAATATGTGCTTGTTAGGTACAGCTATCATTCTCCTGCTTGTGCATCTTACCAGAGCAGAGAATCCCAAATGACATCACACAAATATGACTTCATTTTGGATTTCCTGCCCTGGAGAGAAGACATGCTTGCAGGAGATGGTTAGGATTACTGATGAGGGGGCCGTGATGGGGTGAGGGGACCCTCTCCACTACAGAAAAAAATAAATAAATAAATATATATATATATATATATATATATATATATATATATATATATATATATGCAGTGCCTTAGAAAAATTATTCACCCCCTTTGCATTTTGGCAACCTGGAATTAACATGGATTGTTTGAGGATTTGCATAATTTAATTTACAGAACATGCCCACAACTTTGAAGATGTTTTTTTATTTTTTATTATGAAGCAACAACAAATAGGACAAAATAACAGAAAACGTCAATGTGCATAACTAATCACCCCCTAAAGTCAATAGTATGCAGAGCCACCTTTTTCGGCAATCACAGCTCCAAGTCACTTTTGATAAGTCTTTGTGAGCTTGCCACATCTTACCACTGGGGTGTTTTCCCATCCCTCATTGCAAAACTGCTCCAGCCCCTTCAAGTTGGATGGTTTGCGCTTCTGAACAGTAATCTTTAAGTCTGACCACAGATTTTCTATTGGATTGATGTCTGGGCTTTGACTAGGCCATTTCAACACATTTACATGTTTCCCCTTAAACCACTCAAGTGTTGCTTTAGCAGTGTGTTTGGGATCATTGTCCTGCTGGAAGGTGAACCTCCATCCTAGCCTCAAATCACATCCACAGTGGGGCAGGTTTTGCTCAAGAATATCCCTGTATTTAGCACCATCCATCTTTTCGTCAACTCTGATCAGTTTCCCAATCCCGGCTGCTGAAAAATATTGCCACAGCATGATGCTGCCACCACCACCATGTTTCACTGTGGGGATGGTGTTCTTTGGGTGATGTAATGTGTTGGGTTTGCACCAGACATAGCGTTTTCTTTGAGGGCCGAAAAGTTAAATTTTAGTCTCATCAGACCAGAGCACCTTCCTCCCACATGCCTTTTTGCAAACTCAAACCGTGCCATTTTGTTTTTTGCTGAAAGTAATGGCTTTCTTCCTGCCACTGCCATAAAGCCCAACTCTATGGACAACTTATTGTTGTCCTATGTACAGATACTCCAGTCTCTGCTGTGAAGCTCCTCCAGGGTTACTTTAGGTCTCTGTGCTGCCTCTCTGATTAATGCCCTTCTTGCCCAGTCTGTGAGTTTTTGTGGGTGGCCTTCTCTTGGCAGGTTTGCTGTTGTGCCATGTTCTTTCCATTTGGTTATGATAGATTTGATGGTGCTCCTGGGGATCATCAAAGATTTGGATATTTTTTTATAACCTAACCCTGTACTTCTCAACAACATTGTCCCTTACTTATTTAGAGAGTTCCTTGGTCTTTATGGCAGTGTTTGGTTAGTGGTGCCTCTTGCTTAGGTGTTGCAGCCTCTGGGGCCTTTCAAAAAAAGGTGTGTATGTGTAATGTGGAAATCATTTCAGTAATGATGTGACTTCTGAAGATAATTAGTTTCACCAGAGCTTTTTATGGGCTTCATGACAAAAGGGGTGAATACATATGCACATGCCAATTTTCTGTTTTCTATTTCTAAAAAATAGTTTTATGTATATATATTTTTCTCATTTCACTTCACCAACTTAGACTATTGTGTTCTGATCCATCACATACAATTCAGATTAACAAAACATTGCACTTAAAGCTGTAATGTAACAAAATAGATAAAAAGTCAAGGGGGGTGAATACTTTTGCAAGGCACTGTATATATATATATATATATATATATATATATATCACATATATAGTTGTGAGCAGAAAAATTATAGTAACTCAATGTTAAATTTAAGCAGCCTGATTGGCTATTGATTGGTGGCGTGATTGGTTTGGGAGGTAGAGGGGGAAAGAGACACAGGGGAGGGAGAGGAAATAGAGGGGGGAAACCTTGCAATGAGCGCCTCCCGTCAAGTAGGGGGGGAAAGGTAGTGGAGGGACGGGGGGGGGGGGGGGAAGAGACACAGGGAAGGGAGTAGAGCGGGGAGAAGCTTGCATTGAGCACCTTCCATCAAGTAGAGGGGGGAGAGGTAGAGGGGGGAAGAGGCTGCGTGGCCCATGATGATCGCCAAAGGCGCTCATCGCAAGCCCAGTAAAGTTGAGGGGGGAGAGGCTTGCAATGTGTTACAAACAACAATGCCAGGCTTCAAATTTGATTGCCGTCATTTTTGACGGGCAAGCCGCTAGTATATATATAATATGGTGGGCAAAAGAGCGATAGAAACCCGCCACCCTACAGTTGTACAGTAAATAAATAGTACATCTGTGTTCACATTTGAATGCCTAAAACAATTTAAAAAACCTGCTTCCAGCTCAGAATTCCAAGAAAACCAGTTATTACACTGCATTCTCGGATGCTGTGCTGGGACACACAAATGTGCATTAAAGCTGTGTAATACAGCATGTACGTCTAAACAAAGCCATGTTTGATAATGGCTATGGATTGAAGAGTGAGGCATTTGTGGGCACATTTGCATATCCCAACTCAGCTTCCCAGAATGCAGTGTAATAACTGTTTTTCTCGGAATTCTGAGCTGTAAGCAGTTTTTTTTTTAACCTGTTTTAGACATTCAAATGTGAACGCAGATGTACTATTTATTTAATATAGGGCACTTTCTCTCATGATTTTCACTGATTTCCATTCCAGCTCATAATCTTTGTGATCACATCAATTATTACTCAGTCGCTATGTGCAATTTTTCCGGTATAACAAGGATATTGAGCTGTAATGGAAATCAATGAAAATCATGACAGAAAGTGCCCTAAAATATATGTGTAACACAATAAAAACCTGTAAATTACACATTTATATGTACACGAGCATCACACACATGTTCCACACAAGCTGTTCAGCTCATTCACGATGTGTATCACACTGTAATGCTGCATCTGGCCACTAGATGGTGATGTTTTAAGGCAGGAGAAAAGACAGGAGATTGCATTACACTGCTTGTGAGCTTAAAAATGTGTATTTTAGGATGTCTGGGAGTGAGGTTGCACGCAAATTAAAGTCAAATTTAAGGAGTTTTGTCACTTGAAAATAGGCTAAGCGAGAAAAAAAATGGTGGCCCAAAAAAATTAAAACGAGTCTGCACGACCCCGAAGCGCGCAAAACACCAACAAGGACGAACAACTTTTAAAAACAAGAATTCCGACCCTCGGAACTTGAAAAAATACGCGGTTAACGGCCTAACCACGCACATTGAAAAACACAAGAAAAGAGAACATAAAGCAAACATTACACACAGCACAGGGGTAATGCCAGGACGTCTGGGAGTGAGTTTGCACGCCAATTTAAGTCGCATTTAAGAAGTTTCAGCACTTGAAAATCGGCTACGAAAAAAATTAAAACAAGGCTAAAGGAGACAGAGCCGCGAAAATCACCGAATGTAGGAGATACACAATATATCATTGCAACGGATGGAAAATGCTTGCGAGCCAAGTAACACATAAAACCCCCCTGCCATTTTACATCACTAACTTGAAACTAATAACATTAGGATTCTAAAATGCTGCTTTACCCGCCTAAACAAATGGTTTGCCTTTGGACACTCAGACTATTTACACTGCAGACTTGCCACATTGCTGACACTGATCAACAGTCCAACTGTTCATTTTCAGATGTAGGAAAATACAAATAGATTGTTAGCTCTTCAGAATATATTACACATAAATAGGTAAAGTATATTAATTTATTAATTCATATTACTTTATTAATTCACTGTACTCACATTTTTTTTGTTGTACACTGTACTTATATATCTGAATTTGCGATGAGCGCCGAAGGTGATCGTTGCAAAGCAGGACAATTGAAGTACATGAGGGGAGAGGCTCACAATGAGCGCCGAAGGTCCACAGAGGAGCAAAAGCCTTACACATTGTGTGGTAAACAGCATTTCCACGCCTTACAATTTTAATGACGTCAGTTTTGATGGGCAAGTCGCCAGTATATATATATATATATATATATATATATAAATATATATATGAGACACAGATTATCTAGCATCAGCTAATCCGGCAGTCTCCTCCCCGCTGCAGCAATCTCTGCACTAACTGATCACTGCTTCAGCTGTCAGTCTGTGCCCTGGACACAGCTCTGAAACAGTCTCAACTGCACACATCATGCCCTCTGGAAGCTGCAGCATCTCACATTGGAATCAGGTGGCTTTGCCTAATTTACCGATTTCCTGGACCACCGTGTATATTTAATTATATGTTTGCAAGTGATGATGAATAATCAAGCATGTATAAATGTTTGTTGTGAGTTTTTTTTTCTGTTTAACGTCCACTGGGTCAATTAACAATCGACATATTAAATTGATCAGATGAGATCTAAAAAGGTTGAACCTGATGGACTAAAGGTCATTTTGCAACCTCAATGCAGCTATTTAACTATAAATATTTTTTTTTTAGTACAAAAGTTTTTATTTTAAAATTTTAGTTTTAGTACATTTACTTGCCTGTAATGGCGAACATTCACCAAAGATGTCAAGCGAATGTCAAAGAATTTGATGTGCGGGGCGAGCTAGTCAACAAGAGATTCCGGATTATAAACATAAAAGGTTTTGCTGTTACTACATAACATCCTTTCGCAATTGATGGCCAACTTTCACTATAAACAGTGAGAGATTTGTATACAACTAAAATAAATCTAGTAATTATAATTGACCAATTAAAATGCATGGGATCTGACAGTGCTCATGTGCACAAGTTTCTATTAAGCATGATCATTACATTCTTTTTTTTTAACTATTCTATTTTAACAGCTTAAGCTATCTAGAAATAAATCCAAGAAAAGCATGAACACTTTTTTAGGTTGCTATTTTGTTGCATACTTTCAAACAAATCTATTCAGGCGATTTGATACAAGGGAACAAAAATTCCTGTGGGGAAAACACTTCTTGATCACCCCAAATTTCAACATAAATTTATTTGATTAGATATAATTTCATTAAAATTGCCAAAATAAAATCAGACAAATCCCTCACAAAAAAAAACTAAATTTCAAAACCTCTGTTAAGCCAAAACAAAGACATATGACATTCATCCTCCCTTCTTGAGATGCTAGATGTTGTAATCTAATGTGAACATGCTACCCTAACATTCTACTATTCCTATTTACCCATCAATCTATTTATAAACACCCTCCCATGGCATAGAAGGGGTTATTAAAAATTAATGCAGGGGGTTTATTAGCCCAATGCCATGCTACCCTCCCTATGAACACCTATGGTATACTAACCTATCACAGTGAAGTTCTTATGGACCCCAATGGCATCTAAACTAAAATATACAGTATATTACAAAAGTGAGTGCACCCATCACATTTTTGTAAATATTTTATTATATCTTTTCATGTGGCAACACTGAAGTAATGACACTCTGGTGCAATGTAAAGTAGTAAGTTTACAGCCTGTATAACAGTGTAAATTTGCTGTCCCCTCCAAATAACTCAACACGCAGCCATTGATGTCTAAACCATTGGCAACAAAAGCGAGTACAACCCTAAGTGGAAATGACAATATTTAGCCCAAAGTGTCAATATTTTGTGTGGTCAGCATTATTTTCTAGCACTACCTTAACCCTCATGGGCATGGAGTTCACCAGAGCTTCACAGGTTGCCACTGGAGTCCTCTTCCACTCCTCCATGATGACATCACAGAGCTGGTGGATGTTAGAGACCTTGCACTCCCCCATCTTCCATTTGAGGATGCCCCACAGATGCTCAATAGGGTTTAGGTCTGGAGATATACTTGGCCAGTCCATCACCTTTACCTTCAGCTTCTTTAGCAAGGCAGTGGTCATCTTGGAAGTGTGTTTGGGGTTGTTATCATGTTGGAATACTGCCCTGTGGCCCGTTCTCCAAAGGGAGGGGATCATCCTCTGCTTCAGTATGTCACAGTACATGTTGGCATTCATGGTTCTCTCAATAAACTGTATTACCCCAGTGCCGGCAGCACTCATGCAGGCCCAGACCATGACGCTCCCACCACCATGCTTGACTGTCGGCAAGACACACTTGTCTTTGTACTCCTCACCTGGTTGCCGCCAAACTTGCTTGACTCCATCTGAACCAAATAGGTTTATCTTGGTCTCATCGGACCATAGGACATAGTTCCAGTAATCCATGTCCTTAGTCTGCTTGTCTTCAGCAAACTGTTTGCGAGCTTTCTTGTGCATCATCTTTAGAAGAGGCTTCCTTCTGGGAAGACAGCCATGCAGACCAATTTGATGCAGTGCTGGCAGCACTCATACGTCTATTTCCCAAAGACAACCTCTGAATATGACGCTGAGCAGGTGCACTCAACTTCTTTGGTCGACCATGGTGAGGCCTGTTCTGAGTGGAACCTGTCCTGTGGAACCATTGTATGGTCTTGCCCACCGTGCTGCAGCTCAGTTTCAGGGTCTTGGCAATCTTCTTATAGCCTAGGCTTTCTTTATGTCGAGCAACAATTCTTTTTTTCAGATCCTCAGAGAGTATGAGAGAGTGTGAGAGCGATAACACCAAATTTAACACACCTGCTCCCCATTCACAACTGAGACCATGTAACACTAATGAGTCACATAACACTGGGAGGAAAATGGCCAATTTGGACAGTTCCACTTAGGGGTGTACTCACGACATTAATGGCTGCGTGTTGAGTTATTTTGAGGGGACAGCAAATTTACACTGTTGTACAGGCTGTACACTTACTTGTAGCAGAGTGTCATTTATTCAGTGTTTATAGCGAAAAAGAGGAAAGACACTTATATATCTAATTGAAAGGTTATGGCATTTGAAATAATATATTGCTAAGTAATAAATTTATCATCTTCATCAAAATCACTGATAGTCCTTAGCAGACTGTAATTATACTAATTGATAATATATAGAGTGTTATTGAACATTATCTCTAATGTTATTATTCATAAAAGATAATGGTCATTTTTTTTTTAAAATATCTGCCGTTTTCTTTTTTAAATGTGATAATAAATGTATTTATTTTAATACATTTTCCTTGTGTGATATTATTCAGGGTTTTAATTAGATATATAAGTGTATTTGCTCTTTTTCTCTATATTCTCTATATACAATCAATTACACTTACTAATTGTTTGGTTCTAGTTATTAGAATATATCTAGATATTTTAGAACCTGTCCCTATGTAATCTTAGAAGGTATCTATTCCTTTTATATTTCTTCAGTGTTGTCACATGAAAGACATAATAAAATATTGACAACAATGTCAGGGGTGTACTCACTTTTGTGAGATTCTGTATACATATATAAATATAATGGTTTCTTCCGCAATTACAGCACTTGTTCTCACTCATTATAATAATCGTGGGGTTCTCATTTTCTATTGGTTCCTAGAGCTGTTTCTCATTTGCAAAGCTTGGTTTGGTGTAATATACTGAGTGAACATCTATTTCCTACACTGAAGGCAGGATTTGCGGATGCAGAGTGCTGTAATATTGTGATTGATGAGATTAACATAAACATGTAAGGTAGGGCAAAACATCTACCGCAGGTAATTTTGGGGCATACCACAAATTACACCACTTTATTAGCATGGGGCCTATTTTAAGGCTTATGTTGCAATATTTCCTATGAGAGTCATGCAATTGAGCCCTAAGTACTCATTCTCACTACTCATCCCAAATTATAAATGTGTATATGGAAGCAAGGGATGTCACAATGGACTCTTTACCAAGGGTTTGAATCACAGAATATAAGAAGACAACAAAATCAGAGTGCATTTGTTCAGTAGTGAGAGAGCTAATGCATTCAGATTCCTATTGTATTCACAATCACAAAGAAGATCAGGTCTGGCTATTTGTGAAATGTAATTTACTGGAGGTGTCAAGAGTTATTTTAAGTGCAGTTATCTGTATTTTTACTTACAGACTGTTTGTCAACAGCATTTTCTAAAATGCTACTGAGAGACAGTCTATAAGTGGTTAGTACATCTAGTACCAATAGAAACACTGTGTGCATAAGCTGCTGGGGCAAAAGTTTGCAGGGACTATTTGGAAAGTTTGACTAAGTGAAACAGAATTTGTAAGCACTGGTTAATAAAAGTATGTTTAGATATGCAAACAAACACTTAGGTAGTTTATTTTAATGTTAAAAACAGTCAAATTCCTGAGTCCTTTAATCTGATTTGATTTCAAAGAACACTTTAAAAGATTAAAGGATCTGATTCCTTTTTAATGACTGCAAACTTGGATCCAACCAGATGTGATGGATTGCATTTCCGCAAAGATTTTCCCTACCACTAGCTCCAAGGAAGTCATACAGCTGAAAGGCCTCTCTACTGAAGACAAGTTATTGGGAAAAGTACATACTGCTCCAAGAGCCTATAGACTATTTCCTCATATTATACCAATTAAGAAATAATCAGCTCATGTGCTGGTTATGTACAAGTCTTGAATAGGATAATAATACATTACATCTGCTGTGAAGGTTGCTTCCTGTAGTTTACATCTAAAAATACATATCTGCACTTTAAATAACTATTAACTCATCTAGTCAATTTACAGATAGCCAGACCTGTTCTTTTTTGTGATTGTGGATACATTAGGAATCTGAAAGAATTAGCCCTCTCACTGCTGAACAACGGTACGGCTATACTGCCGGCTTCTTATATTCTATGATGCAAACCCTTGGTAAAGTGCCTGTTGAGACATCCCTGGCTCCCACCCTCAAATCCTTTGAAATATTTCAGAAAATACATTGAGGATGCAGGGGTGGAGAGAGACTAAGGAAAGTACAACATGTTCCCGCACAACGTCTTCTATTCTCTAGCACCAATTCATACTAGCAGAGGATAGACAGTCATACTCTGAGACTCATTCAATTTGCCAAATCGCAATTAACCCATGATGTAGCCTGTAAATGTTAACTTTTAGCTACTTACATTCCAATTGCGAGTTACAGGCTCAAAAGCATTGTGGGCTTGTCAAAAACATAACTCTGTTCTATCTCCTTAATTGATTTTTCAAGTCCATAAATGTTACCAGTGCTAAAGACGCAAAATCCATACTCAATTGCAAAAATTCAACAAGCCTGCAATTGCCTTCAAACCCGAAAATGGCAGATGTATAAAAAAATGATACGAGTACTAGATAGGAGGGTAAACACCTGTTCGTATAACTGCAGCAGCAAATAAACACACACTACTGTACTTTAAAATACTTGGAAAGCAATGGAAGGCATTATAATTAATTGCACTACAATATCAAGCTTGCAAATCCGCATAAAAAAAAATATTTGTAACTTTTATATTGATCCTGGAAATCAAGGAATTAATACATATCAGGACACCCAGATGGACTTAAACAGATGCTTTAATGTATTTCAAGATTGATTGAGTGCAACCCAATCACCAAACATTACTTATTTGCATGTAATGCTTAGCCTACATTTGCAGGTTAATTGTAACCGCCATGTTTTACTATTGGCTCTGTCTAAAAAGTAACTTACGGGCTTGCTTATTATCCTACATACGAGTTCATGGTTTGCGTGTCAGCCTGTAATTATGGGTTAGAGACAATTGAATACATCTAAATATTTAGAAAAAAATGTGACCGACAGCCAAACAGTCGAGTTACAGATAATTACTGGCTTGCAATTGAATGAGGCTCAGTGCAGCAACTAATATGCAACAGGGTACATGTGGAACTAACTAAAGGACTTTCCCTTAACATACCAATCCCAGATGACCACTTGTTAAAAATCCACAGGATTATCTCAAGCCTCCCTGTCTGGTCAATCAGAACTGTGTTGTGCAATGTCAGGTCCATTAAAAACAAGACAGTCATGATTGCAGACCTGATTGAATCATTATGCTTAGCATTTATCACAGAGACTTGGCTAGTGGAAAAGTCAGGTAAATCCCTCTTGAGGCCGCAAACTGTTAAGGAGCTGGCCAAGATGTGATCGGCTCTTACGATCCATTCACAGTATAACGTAGTGCAACACAGGTTTCTCAGCCAATAGCAAGTGGTCTAGCAGAAGATTGACAGAGGGAGATTATAAATTTGCGTTCCACCCGCCCATGCGTTGACTGCGTTGTAGCACGCAGGTCCCAGAGTTGGTGGTTGGTTCGAGATAGAGGGAGAGTAAGAGAGTTTTGAGAGAAGTCCATTATGATTTTGTTCATTAATAGTATCTCACAAAAGTGAGTACACCCCTCACAATTTTATAAATATTTTATTATATATTTTCATGCGACAACACTGACGAAATTACACTCTGCTACATTGTAAAGTAGTAAGTGTACAGTGTAAATTTGCTGTCCTCTCAAAATAACTCACATTAATGTCTAAACCGTTGGCAACAAAAGTGAGTACACCCCTAAGTGGAAATGTCCAAATTGGGCCCAAAGTGTCAATATTTTGTGTGGCCACGATTACTTTCCAGATCTTAACCCTATTGAGCATCTGTGGGACATCCTCAAACGGAAGGTGGGGGAGTGCAAGGTCTCTGACATCCACCAGCTCTGTGATGTCATCATGGAGGAGTGGAAGAGGACTCCAGTGGCAACCTGTGAATGTCTGGTGAACTCCATGCCCCAACAGTTATTAATTACACATAATACACAATTATTTTTCCATTATCATACATATACAGCCAAACTCTGATTGATTTATCCTTATTTTATTTTTGGGATTATTATGGAGGAAGGAGAGAGGAGGGGAGAGGTGGGGAGGAGGAGAAGAGGTGAGGAGGAGAGAGAGGTGGCCGTGGGGAGTCGGGCTGGAGAGGAGGAGGAGGAGGTGAGGAGTGGTGGGGGAGAGGAGGTAAAGAGGAGAGGATGTGAGGAGTGGTGGAGGAAGGAGAAGGTTGAGGAGTTGGAGGTGAGGGATGAGAAGGAGGTTGAGGAGGAGGTGGTGGCGGAGAAGGAGGAGCAGAGGAGAGTGTAGAAGAGAGGAGTGTAGAAGAGGAGGTGGGTGGTGGCAGGGTGGCCCGAGCAGCAGGAACACCTAGGAGAGGGAAAGATGGGAAGGGGCCTGATCCCAGGGGGGTGGTAGTTCAGGGGAGGGACAGACCTCAGGGACATGTCAGGGAGGCAAGGAGGCTAAAGGCAAGTACAGGACCCACAATTACATGCACCGGGAGAATGTGGTACTCCTCAGTGCTATACATGGCCCTTTCAGCATCAAGGAGTTCTGGGTGCAGTGGCGAGACAGAGGCGGGGCGTTGGCTTCATCGGACCAGGAAGTGGAGGAGCAAACCCCCACCCAGCAGGAACTGGCGCAGGGGGAGGAGGAGAGAAACGTAGCCGAGGGCCCTGGTTTGGAGGAGGATGTAATATGGCTGGTGGGGTCACCGTCTGGACCCCCGGCCACACCGCCAGGATTCAACCCCACTATCCCCATAATCCAGAGACTCAGGCTATCGCCAGGGCCCTCCAACTGCAGTGAGGACACCAGCCGGCCACCACCTCCTCCCCACCCCCCACAGCAATGCACTGGACTGGCCGCCACCACCAGGTCCAACCACACCAACGCCCATTCAGCAACACCCTCCAGCCGGGCCCCAACCCTCTCCACTTACAGACCGCCACCTACTCACCAGGCCACGCCCCAGGGGCCTTCATCCCCAACATCAGGCCAGGCTGCGTAGGCCGAGATGCTAGTTCTCATGTATCAGCAGGTGGACTGTCTTCGGGGATCCAGGCCAGCATCTCCGCAAATCATGCAGAGGTTATGCACAGCCTGGCAAGGCACAATAGGGAGGAGAGGAGGCACCACTAAATGACTGAGTCCTACCTGGCCCAGGCTGCTCAGGATTCGGGCGGACCAGAGCGCATTCCAGGGAGTCACCGCAGAGGCCATTCAACGCGATCTGGTTCCCAGCCCTGCCTCCTCCACTCCGGAGGCATCTCCCGGCCACCCGGTCCCTCCTTCTGTTGAACATGTCACCAATTGATGGTCACTGAGGAATGCTGTTAAGAAGAGATGCTGCAGTCCCTATAGTTTTTTAATGGCTTATTTTGTAGGTTTTGTCTTTTTTTTATTTTTTTAATTTAGTTTTAGGGTCATTTCAGGTCCATGAAGGCCTCTTTTACATCTGCAAGCATTGTGAAGGAAATGCATGAGGTGTAAGGTTTTCACAGTGCCTCTCAGGTAGACATTCCTTCAATGACAGTGCCCTTTAACATGTAGCTCCCACAATCTTAAAGCCATCATATAGCCAGATATCTAAGACATGATTGTTATTAGCTGAAATGTAGACTAACCGCTATGGCGGTGGACTTGCAAGGTCTCACAATAGCATGTTAATTATATATGCACTAGTGAAGAATGTGATCCTAACCACAATATCAGTCTGAGAACATATCCTTGCTGATTATCCAGAGACCTAGCTAATGGTTAGTAATCCTTGTAGATGGGAATCAGGCGAGTTGGCATATTGTTACAGTTACAGTATTGAGCACTGTACTGTACATGTATCCTCCTCCACCTTTTTTTAGTTGACTACTTTTTTCAGATGTTGTTTTGTCACAACACTGTATGTGTGAAACTAGATTGGATTACACAGTCCAGAGGTTGAATCATCATGTTTCATTGAGCAGATCTAGACAAGTTGTAAGTGCTGTGCACATTAATGGTTTCTTCAAGAAATGGAGTTATTTCTGATGATCCTTTTGTTCATCAGATTCCGGTTTCAGTGGTGTAGTGACCACATGTGACCCTGGTAGGTGCTATGCATCATGCTTACTCTAGACTATCACATTACCCCCTGTAGGTAATCCCTTTTTACCACAAGCCTCTTGCTCTCCCGGGATCCGCCCACACCACACCCATGATATTAATGCACAGTCTTGTCCATTTCTGATTGTGCTTGGTGTATGAAATAAAGGTTTGTTATACTGTTCTAACCATCTCAGTGTGTTTTCAATGGTTGTGGTTATGGGAAATCTATATACATTACATTTGTGTCACATTCCTATATATGTGAACTAATGAGCCCTAGTTGCTATAATATATATCTTATATAATCAAATTAAAGGGTTAATACACATGCATGGTCCAATTAGTGATGCTGTGGAGTATCAACATCCCCCTGAGGGCCTGATAACAATATAACAGGTGTTACTGGATTGGGTTGTCAGTTGCTTCTCTAGTGGACTGTGATTTTTCTGACCTCTCTGCTTTGACCTGCCCACCTACAGTGGCCCTACATGGTATAGCTCACAGCTTCATTCAGGTACACAAGCCACTTCACCACCACTACCACTTAGCAAATCAGGAAGCGGACCAATTTTTTAAAATATATTTGCTATTTGGGAGTTGTTGTGCATGTAATTGAAATGCCTTCCATTGCTTTCCACATGTTTTAAAGTGCATTAGTGTCTTTATATTGTCAATTGCAGTGATACAAACTAGCCCGTAAACCCTTTGCGAGACCTATTTGGAACCTGTAGGTTTGGGCCGCGATTTGGCGTTTGCGAGCTTGATCGTGGCTGCAGTGTTGAGCAATTTTTGCAATTGAATAGCTATGTGCTATTTTCGTGATTGGAAGTCTTGCGACCTTGAAAAGATTAAAGGCTTCGGGAGGCTTTAAGTTATGGGTTTAACCATCGCCATTTTTTCAAGGCTGTAACTTGGAACCCGTTTGGAGCCCACAAAAAGACGCCAACTGAATAGCAAATTAACATGCGACCTTACTTACCGCTAACGGATCGAGAGAAATCAGGCTCAATATCTGTAGGTACAAGCTGTAGGTACAAACTCAGTAATGCAGGTATAGGGTGAAGATTCTTTTTATTTATCATCCTCCTGGTCATGGGAAAAGGTTTGTGTAAGAAATCAAAGATCTTGTTGCAAAGTTAATTAAGGAATACTCCAGATTTCTTAGCCTGTGGGACTCTAATGCCTTGGTTGATGACAACCTGTTAAAATTTGGAGAATACCTCATCTGCACAATGGATGGCACAGGCCACAAGCAGATAATTAAAGATTCCACTCATAAAAGTGACCATACACATAACCATGTTTTTCAGAGTGGCTTACAAAACCTCTGATCATCATTTAATCAGGTTTGCAATTGCAGCACCGTCATGCAAGTATTCTATGTAGATGATAAGATACTGGCACCTGAGACTGACATCCCATGATCTAAACAAGAAACTTTATCTCTGATGTAATGCCGGAGATCATTGTCTGACGCGCACGTTCGCGTCACAGCTTCAACCTGGTCTCGGTTGAAGCTCTGACACGAAACGTGCATATAAAGACCAGGATCTCGGGTCCTTTGGTGATGAAGTCAGGCGGCTCATTCGAGAGCTGAGGCGGTAACGCGGTGCTATGTGTGTGCATCAGGATCCGTATGAATTGTTCTTTATAATGCACATTTTCAATAATCTGGAAACTACAGGTGACATGGGAATTAGTCCTTAGTGTAGTTAGAATGGCTTAGATTGTGAGCTTCTTGTGAATGTATTAGTAGGTAAGAAGCGTGTCCCTAACCACCGCTACAAATGAGCTATTGCAGGGCCACAGTGTAAAGCCCATATATTTCGAACAGGCACTTCTCTATAGGTTATTTGTATCTGTCTAAGCTATATTAGACTGCAATAACGTTATTGAATATTATATTGCCATCTATCAATACAAGATTTCTTTGTTTATAATTAATAGAACCTGTACTACACACCCAAGGACAAGTTGTTTTGTACATTTTACAAGTTGTTTTGTACATTTTGTACATTTTAACCAACGTTTATTAATTATTTTTTCTTTTAAACATTATATTTTTTTCAGTTGATGTTGTTTTTCTCTGTTTTTTCTGAATCCAGCAGCATACAACATGTTTATTGATGCCCTATATAGGGATGTAAATATCTAAACTTAATTAGTGTTTCTTTTTTGGTATTCAAATTTGGTACACTATTTAGATATTTTCAAACCCATCTGTTTCTATTAAATTTCACTTCAGACTGCTAATACTTGTTACAGAATCATTAGGGTTGGATCTAGTGATGTCGCGAACATCAAATTTTTTGTTCGCGAACCGCGGACGCGAATTCCATCAAATGTTCAAGAACAGGCGAACATCGGCGAACCGCCATAGACTTCAATGGGCAGGCGAATTTCAAAAGCCACAGGGACTCTTTCTGGCCACAATAGTGATTGGAAAGTTGTTTCAAGGGGACTAACACCTGGACTGTGGCATGCCGGAGGGGGATCCATGGCAAAACTCCCACGGAAATGTACATAGTTGATGCAGAGTCTGCTTTTAAGCCATAAAGGGCATAAATCACCTAACATTCCTAAATTGTTTGGAATAACATGCTTTAAAACATCAGGTATGATGTTGTATCGATCAGGTAGTGTAAGGGTAACACCCGCTTCACAGTAACAGACCAATCTCCCCATTTAATGCACCGCAAACAACCGCAAACAGTCGCTTTGCACAACCGCAAACTCCCCATTTGCACAAGGTTGGATACCAAGCTAGCCATGTCCCGTTCCTTGTGCTCACTGATGTCATTGAAGGTCTCTTCCTCCACCCAGCAACCAAGGGTCCCCGAAAGGTGACAACAAGCCCCCTGGGACGCCTGCTGTGTTTGGTCTTCCACCTCCTTAAAGCTACCTTCCTCCTCTGACTCCTCTTCTTCAGACTCACAGAGTCTGGGGGCTTCCACTGCCCAGCATGAAAGATTATACACAGGTCAGAGTCTGGTGGCTTCCACTGCCCAGCATGGAAGATTATACACAGGTCAGAGTCTGGGGGCTTCCACTGCCCAGCATGGAATATTATACACAGGTCAGTGTCTGGGGGCTTCCACTGCCCAGCATGGAATATTATACACAGGTCAGAGTCTGGGGGCTTCCACTGCCCAGCATGGAATATTATACACAGGTCAGAGTCTGGGGGCTTCCACTGCCCAGCATGGAATATTATACACAGGTCAGAGTCTGGGGGCTTCCACTGCACAGCATGGAAGATTATACGCGTTGCCTCTGTCTGCGTTATTATAAGGTGTGTACTGTTAAGTAGTACTATTCCTATCGGTTTAATCCCTGTTACATCCACTATTAGGGGACGTGTATATGGCATGGATTTTTGGAACAGGGAGATGGAAAAAGATGCTTGGTCGGACCTCCTACTTCGAATTTGGGACACTGCACGTGCAATCTAAGGTGTCACCAGATGGGAGAGTTGTATTAAGTTGTAATACTCATTCCTATCAGTTTAAAACCTGTTACGTTACCTATGAGGGGACGTGTATATAGCATGGATTTTTGGAACAGGGAGATGGAAAAAGATGCTTGGTTGGACCTCCTACTTCGAATTTGGGGCACTGCACGTGCAATCTAAGGTGCCACCAGATAGGAGAGTTGTATTAAGTTGTAATACTCATTCCTATCAGTTTAATACCTGTTCTGTCACCTATCTTTCCTCCCAATAGCACATTCTATATTTCATCAACCGGCCTGTGTGTATTTAGAGAACCACACTTTAAGGCCCTTAACCTGGGACAAGGTGGCTTGGCTATCAGAATTGTCTCAGAGCCTTAAAAACTTGCCAAACCCCCTAATCAGACACTCACTATCATACTGGAAATGGGCCAAGAAACACACGGGTTTGTTCCCTGGATCCACCCAAATGACCCCAATTCTTGACCACCCTCAGGCCCTGAAACACATGAGCACAACATCACAACACTGGTGGAGGTCAAGGAAACTTGATAGACTGGGAGACTGGTTAGTAAAGGGCCAGATGCTCATCTAGGAGGAACTGAGTGACAAGCATGAGCTACCGCTGTCAGAACATTACAATTACTGTAGGCTGAGGCATTTCACACACTCCCTGACCCAGAAACAGGGGACACCGGTCTTAAATTGGTTCTCCAAAATTTGTAAAGATAAACCTCTATCAAGGGGGATCATTGGGTCGCTTTACAAATATAAAACATTTGTTACTGGTTGAAGCGAAACTGGGGGAAGGACCGGAGTGGGGGAGCCCTGGAGACCCTTCAGAAGCAACCGGTGGCAAAATCATCCCAGGAAAGGAGAGGTTGCTTACTGAAGCCTGCCCTAGGGTAACCCAAGGGTGATTGTCCAGGTTAGATATTGTAAATAATAAGCTAATACTGCTGGAGGGATGATAGCTAATTGGACTTTGGTGTTTCCTGCAGATATACTCTTTACTATTGTCTGTTTTACCATGTTTTAGGTATCTCTTAAATTGCAATTACAGTAAAAAATAAGAAAAATTATTAACCTAAAAAGTAAAAATAAGAAGGAATAGCCAGCTAACTTTCACAAAATGTCTCTATTGTAAATATGTATTTTTGCACAACTGTTATTCAAGACTGTTCAAAAATGCTTTATTTTTCATTACATGCTGTACGCCTTCTAAAATAAAATAATTTAAATGCAAAAATTAGGTATTGTTGCAGCGACCAGAAAAATTGATGTTAGTTTGCCAGGCAGAAAGTGCCCTAAAACATTGCGTCTTGAACCCTAGTTGGTAGCGGATAAGTCACGCAAGTCATCCGGCATTCAGGGATAAAATACAGCAGCGTGTGGACCATTATTAGCTCAAGGCAGCTCATCTATCAGGCCTTTTTTAATCGAATGTATCGCCCACTGTCAGTCCCTTCGGGATCCATCCCTCATTCATCTTAATAAAGGTGAGGTAATCTAGACTTTTTTGACCTAGGTGACTTCTCTTATCAGTGACAAAACCTCCTGCTGCACTGAAGGTCCTTTCTGACAGGACACTTGAAGCAGGGCAGGACAGAAGTTCTATGGAAAATTGGGATAGCTCAGGCCACAGGGCAAGCGTGCACACCCGGTAGTCAAGGGGTTCATCGCTCCTCATAGTGTCGATATCTGTAGTTATGGCGAGGTAGTCTGTTACCTGACAGTCGAGTCGTTCTCTGAGGGTGGGCCCCGAAGGGCTGTGGCGATGCATAGTACTTAAAAAGCTCTGCATGTCCTCCATCAACAACACGTCTGTAAAGCGTCCTCTCCTTGCCGGCGTGGTCGTGGGAGGAGGAGGATTATGTTCACCTCTCTGATAGATTGCCTTTGTGCTGTGACATCACCCTTAAATGCTGTGTAAAGCATACTTTTTAATTTATTTTGGTAGTGCTGCATCCTTTCCGACTTGTGGTAATACGGCAACATTTCAGGCACTTTCTGCTTATACCGGGGGTCTAGTAGCGTGGACACCCAGTACATGTCGTTCTCCTTCATCCTTTTTATACGAGGGTCCCTCAACAGGCACAACAGCATGAAAGACCCCATTTGCACAAGGTTGGATGCCGAGCTAGTCATGTCCCGTTCCTCGTCTTCAGTGATCTCACTGAAGGTATGTTCTTCCCCCCAGCCACGTACAACACCACTGGTACCAGATAGGTGACATCGAGCACCCTGGGATGCATGTTGTGGTTGGTCTTCCTCCTCCTCCTCAAAGCCACATTCCTCCTCTGACTCCTGTTCCTCACAATCCTCTTCCAGCGTTGCCGCAGGTCCAGCAAGCGATGCTGATAATGCTGTTTCTGTCGGTGATGGTGACCACAACTCTTCCTCTTCCTTTTCACGCTCATCTACGGCCTGATCCAGCACTCTTCGCAGGGGATGCTCCAGGAAGAAAACAAATGGTATGATGTCGCTAATGGTGCCATGGGTGCGACGTCCTGTAAGCCTGGGTGCTTATGCACAAAGCGTTGAACAATCAGATTACACACATGTGCCATGCACGGCACATGTGTCAACTTGCCCAAATTCAATGCCGCCAACAAATTTCTTCCGTTGTCACAAACCACTTTGCCGATCTCCAGTTGGTGCGGAGTCAGCCACTGATCCATCTGTGCGTTCAGGGCGGACAGGAGTGCTGGTCCGGTGTGACTCTCTGCATTCAGGGAAATCAACCTAAAGATGTCGTGACACTACCGTATCCGGGATGTGGAATAGTACCTGTGGAGCTGGGGGGGTGCCGTTGATGCGGAGCAAGACATAGCAGCAGCAGAAGAGGACTCAGCCGAGGAGGTTATGGAAGAGGATGGAGTAGGAGGAGTAGAGGAGGTGGCAGCAGGCCTGCCTGCAAGTCATGGCGGTGTCACTAACTCCTCTGCAGAGCCACGTATTCCATGCTTGGCAGCCGTCACCAGGTTTACCCAATGCGCAGTGTAGGTGATA
This sequence comes from Discoglossus pictus, assembly GCA_027410445.1. Lineage (NCBI taxonomy): Eukaryota > Metazoa > Chordata > Amphibia > Anura > Alytidae > Discoglossus > Discoglossus pictus. Next base: position 395,844,519 of record CM050165.1, read on the forward strand.
TACCTGTCCTGACCATGCTTTGCAGACCAGGTATCCGTGGTCAGATGGACCCTTGCCCCAACACTGTGTGCCAGAGATGCCATTACTTCCTTTTGCACAATCGAGTACAGGTTGGGGATTGCCTTTTGTGCAAAGAAATTTCGGCCGTGTACTTTCCACTGCGGTGTCCCAATAGCTACAATTTTTTTTAACGCCTCAGACTCCACCAGCTTGTATGGTAAAAGCTGGCGGGCTAAGAGTTCAGACAAGCCAGCTGTCAGTTGCCGGGCAAGGGGGTGACTTTGTGACATTGGCTTCTTACGCTCAAACATGTTCTTGACAGACACCTGACTGTGGGCAGATGAGCAGGGACTGCTCAGGGCTAGACACGGAGTGGCGGATGGTTGAGAGGGGGCAAGCAGGGCAGCAGTGTTTGGCGTGGCTGAAGATGCTGGACCAGGAGGAGGATGGCGGCTTTGACTTTGTGTGCTGCTTGTACTGATGTGTTGATCCCATAGGCGTTTGTGATGTGACATCATGTGCCTTCGCAAAGAAGTTGTACCTCGGTGAGTGTTGGACTTCCCACGACTCAGTTTCTTTTCGCACAGGTTGCAAATGGCATCACTGTTGTCACAGGCAGACACACGAAAAAATTGCCAAACTGCTGAGCTCTGCAATGACGGCATTCTGGTGGTGGCAAAAGCATGCGTTGACTGGCGTGCTGTCTGGCTGACCCCGGGTGCCGATGCATGCTGTCTGACTGTGCCACTAGCTACTTTCGACGACCTCCCACTGCTTCCAACTCGTCTCCTCCTCCTCTCTGTCTCTCCATCTGAACTTTCCTCCTGTTCTTCTTCTCTTATAGCGGGCACCCACGTGACATCCACGGACGCATCGTCATCATCAACCGCTTCACTTGTATCTGACAACTCAACAAAGGAAGCAGCACCGGGTACAACATCATCATCATCATCATCAGACCGTACGTCCATGTGTGTAATGCTGCCTGACTGGGACATATGCCTGTTATCTACATCCTCTGGCGATAATGTCTGTGCATCACTCATTTCTTCCAACGGATCTGTAAAAAACTCTGCTGACGGATCAAGTGAAGCGGCTGTGGTGCTAGTGTTGGTGGTGGCGGCAGGCGGGCGAGTGGTAACTGGAGAGGTGCCCGAAGCTAAGCTGGAGGAGGATGCTGTCGAAGATTGGGTGTCCTGTGTTAGCCAGTCAACCATGTTCTCAGAACTGTTCAAGTTCAGGGTACGTTACCTCTGAAAACTGGGCATTATTCTAGGGCCAAAAGGAATCACAGCAGCACGACCACGACGGCCCCAGCGGGGTGGCCTGCCTCTGCCTGTCATTTTTTTTACGATTAGTGGTACTATGCGTGCACACTACGGTGGCACTAGATATGAGTGTCACTGTGCACTGGCAAACGTTAGCAGACTAGATGCAATACTCCTCACACACACGCCTTTAGGCAGGCAACTGATATGTATATGGTTACAGTAAAAAAAGGGTTGTTTTATTTCACTGCACACTACGGTGGCACTAGATATGAGTGTCACTGCGCACTGGCAAAAGTTAGCAGACTAATGCAATAGGCCTCACACACACGCCTTTAGGCAGGCAACTGATATTTATATGGTTACATTAAAAAAAGGGTTGTTTTATTTCACTGCACACTACGGTTGCACTAGATATGAGTGTCACTGTGCACTGGCAAAAGTTAGCAGACTAGATGCAATAGGCCTCACACACACGCCTTTAGGCAGGCAACTGATATTTATATGGTTACAGTAAAAAAAGGGTTGTTTTATTTCACTGCACACTACGGTAGCACTAGATATGAGTGTTACTGCGCACTGGCAAAAGTTGGCCGACTAGATGAAATAGGCCTCACACACACGCCTTTAGGCAGGCTACTGATATTCAATCGATTGCAGTAAAAAAGGGTTGTTTTATTTCACTGCAAGCTACTGTGACACCAGATATGAGTGTCACTGTGCACTGGCAAAAGTTGGCAGACTAGATGCAATAGGCCTCACACATACGCCTTTAGGCAGGCTACTGATATTCAATTGATTACAGTAAAAAAAGGTTGTTTTATTTCACTGCACACTACGGTGGCACTAGATATGAGTGTCACTGTGCACTGGCAAAAGTTGGCAGACTAGATGCAATAGGCCTCACACACACACGCCTTTAGGCAGGCTACTGATATTCAATCGATTACAGTAAAAAAGGTTTGTTTTATTTCACTGCAAGCTACTGTGACACCAGATATGAGTGTCACTGTGCACTGGCAAAAGTTGGCAGACTAGATGCAATAGGCCTCACACATACGCCTTTAGGCAGGCTACTGATATTCAATCGATTACAGTAAAAAAGGGTTGTATTATTTCACTGCAAGCTACTGTAACACCAGATATGAGTGTCACTGTGCACTGGCAAAAGTTGGCCGACTAGATGCAATAGGCCTCACACACACGCCTTTAGGCAGGCTACTGATATTCAATCGATTACAGTAAAAAAGGGTTGTTTTATTTCACTGCAAGCTACTGTGACACCAGATATGAGTGTCACTGTGCACTGGCAAAAGTTGGCAGACTAGATGCAATAGGCCTCACACACACGCCTTTAGGCAGGCTACTGATATTCAATCGATTACAGTAAAAAAGGGTTGTTTTATTTCACTGCAAGCTACTGTGACACCAGATATGAGTGTCACTGTGCACTGGCAAAAGTTGGCAGACTAGATGCAATAGGCCTCACACACATGCCTTTAGGCAGGCTACTGATATTCAATCGATTATAGTAAAAAAAGGGTTGTTTTATTTCACTGCACACTACGGTGGCACTAGATATGAGTGTCACTGTGCACTGGCAAAAGTTAGCAGACTAGATGCAATAGGCCTCACATACACGCCTTTAGGCAGGCAACTGATATTTATATGGTTATAGTGAAAAAAGGGTTGTTTTATTTCACTGCACACTACGGTGGCACTAGATATGAGTGTCACTGCGCACCGGCAAAAGTTGGCCAACTAGATGCAATAGGCCTCACACACACGCCTTTAGGCAAGCAACTGATATTTATATGGTTACAGTAAAAAAAAGGGTTGTTTTATTTCACTGCACACTACGGTGGCACTAGATATGAGTGTCACTGCGCACTGGCAAAAGTTGGCCGACTAGATGCAATAGGCCTCACACACACGCCTTTAGGCAGGCTACTGATATTCAATCGATTACAGTAAAAAACGGGTTGTTTTATTTCACTGCACACTACGGTTGCACTAGATATGAGTGTCACTGTGTACTAGCAAAAGTTAGCAGACTAGATGCAATAGGCCTCACACACAAGCCTTTAGGCAGGCAACTGATATTTATATGGTTACAGTAAAAAAAGGGTTGTTTTATTTCACTGCACACTACGGTGGCACTAGATATGAGTGTCACTGCTTACTGGCAAATGTTAGCAGACTAGATGCAATAGGCCTCACACACACGCCTGTAGACAGGCTACTGATATTCAATCGATTACAGTAAAAAACGGGTTGTTTTATTTCACTGCACACTACGGTGGCACTAGATATGAGTGTCACTGGGCACTGGCAAAAGTTGGCAGACTAGATACAATAGGCCTCACACACACACCTGTAGGCAAGCAACTGATATTCAATCGATTACAGTAAAAAAAGGGTTGTTTTATTTCACTGCACGCTACGGTTGCACTAGATATGAGTGTCACTGGGCACTGGCAAAAGTTGGCAGACTAGATGCAATAGGCCTCACACACACGCCTTTAGGCAGGCTACTGATATTCAATCAATTACAGTAAAAAAAGGGTTGTTTTATTTCACTGCACACTACGGTGGCACTAGATATGAGTGTCACTGTGCACTGGCAAAAGTTTGCAGACTAGATGCAATAGGCCTCACACACACGCCTTTAGGCAGGCTACTGATATTCAATCGATTACAGTAAAAAAGGTTTGTTTTATTTCACTGCAAGCTACTGTGACACCAGATATGAGTGTCACTGTGCACTGGCAAAAGTTGGCAGACTAGATGCAATAGGCCTCACACACACGCCTTTAGGCAGGCTACTGATATTCAATCGATTACAGTAAAAAAAGGGTTGTTTTATTTCTCTGCAAGCTACTGTGACACCAGATATGAGTGTCACTGTGCACTGGCAAAAGTTGGCAGACTAGATGCAATAGGCCTCACACACATGCCTTTAGGCAGGCTACTGATATTCAATCGATTACAGTAAAAAAGGGTTGTATTATTTCACTGCAAGCTACTGTAACACCAGATATGAGTGTCACTGTGCACTGGCAAAAGTTGGCCGACTAGATGCAATAGGCCTCACACACACGCCTTTAGGCAGGCTACTGATATTCAATCGATTACAGTAAAAAAGGGTTGTTTTATTTCACTGCAAGCTACTGTGACACCAGATATGAGTGTCACTGTGCACTGGCAAAAGTTGGCAGACTAGATGCAATAGGCCTCACACACATGCCTTTAGGCAGGCTACTGATATTCAATCGATTATAGTAAAAAAAGGGTTGTTTTATTTCACTGCAAGCTACTGTGACACCAGATATGAGTGTCACTGTACACTGGCAAAAGTTGGCATACTAGATGCAATAGGCCATACACACACACCTTTAGGCATGCTACTGATATTCAATTGATTACAGTAAAAAAAGGGTTGTTTTATTTCACTGCACACTACGGTGGCACTAGATATGAGTGTCACTGTGCACTGGCAAAAGTTAGCAGACTAGATGCAATAGGCCTCACATACACGCCTTTAGGCAGGCAACTGATATTTATATGGTTATAGTGAAAAAAGGGTTGTTTTATTTCACTGCACACTACGGTGGCACTAGATATGAGTGTCACTGCGCACTGGCAAAAGTTGGCCGACTAGATGCAATAGGCCTCACACACAAGCCTTTAGGCAAGCAACTGATATTTATATGGTTACAGTAAAAAAAAGGGTTGTTTTATTTCACTGCACACTACGGTGGCACTAGATATGAGTGTCACTGTGCACTAGCAAAAGTTAGCAGACTAGATGCAATAGGCCTCACACACACGCCTTTAGGCAGGCAACTGATATTTATATGGTTACAGTAAAAAAGGGGTTGTTTTATTTCACTGCACACTACGGTTGCACTAGATATGAGTGTCACTGCGCACTGGCAAATGTTAGCAGACTAGATGCAATAGGCCTCACACACGCCTGTAGACAGGCTACTGATATTCAATCGATTACAGTAAAAAACGGGTTGTTTTATTTCACTGCACACTACGGTGGCACTAGATATGAGTGTCACTGGGCACTGGCAAAAGTTGGCAGACTAGATACAATAGGCCTCACACACACGCCTGTAGGCAAGCAACTGATATTCAATCGATTACAGTAAAAAAAGGGTTGTTTTATTTCACTGCACGCTACGGTTGCACTAGATATGAGTGTCACTGGGCACTGGCAAAAGTTGGCAGACTAGATGCAATAGGCCTCACACACACGCCTGTAGGCAGGCTACTGATATTCAATCGATTAAAGTAAAAAAAGGGTTGTTTTATTTCACTGCACACTACGGTGGCACTAGATATGAGTGTCACTGGGAACTGGAAAAAGTTGGCAGACTAGATGCAATAGGCCTCACACACACGCCTTTAGGCAGGCTACTGATATTCAATCGAGAACAGTAAAAAAAGGGTTGTTTTATTTCACTGCAAGCTTTTGTGACACCAGATATGAGTGTCACTGTGCACTGGCAAAAGTTAGCAGACTAGATGCAATAGGCCTCACACACACGCCTTTAGGCAGGCTACTGATATTCAATCGATTACAGTAAAAAAAGGGTTGTTTTATTTCACTGCACACTATGGTGGCACTAGATATGAGTGTCACTGTGCACTGGCAAAAGTTGGCAGACTAGATGCAATAGGCCTCACACACACGCTAGCAGGCTGGCATATGCAATTAGATTACACAGAAAAAAGTAATAAGATAAAATAAAAAGGGCTTTTTGGGTTGCTGTCCTTGCAGCAGATATCAAAGGAGTCCTTCAGGTGTGTAGTTAAAGCTAAATACACAGCCTGGCTATCTATTTCCCTATTAAATCAGCAGAAAAAAATAATAAAATAAAATAAATGATGTTCTAGCCCTAAAAAGGGCTTTTTGGGCCGCTGTGTTTGCAGCAGATATCAAAGGAGTCCTTCAGGTGTGTAGTTAAAGCTAAATACACAGCCTGGCTATCTATTTCCCTATTAAATAAAGAGCAGGTAGAATATATCTCCTCTCTCCACAGATGCAGCTACAGAATGATTCTAAAATGGACGCTGTCATACAGATGGAAGGCTCTGGAAGCGAGTGTATGCTGATGATTGGCTCTAATGTGTCTGCTGACTGTGATGTGCAGGGTCAAAGTTTCCTCAATGATAAAGAATAGGAGGCGGACCGAAAAGAGCATATGTTCTCCGGGGAACTGTTCGGGACGTCACTAGTTGGATCCCTTCTGTGGAGAAAAACTATTTTTCTTTTCACAAATATATATTGGGTGTTAACTTTCCTTTTATTGGGAAATCACATTACTTTCACCTCCTTGTGCTGATAATATCCAGAGGATTCAATTAGGCCAGAACTGTAGCGTTACTGGTTGGACCCTCCCCTGAACTACCACCAGAATTCCTCACATACCAGATGGATGGATATGCCAGAAAACTGCAATGTCCTCAGGATCAAGAATAAGAAGGCCCCTAAAATATCTATAACTTTCAGTAAAATGTTTCTTAGAGATCAATGAGTTTTTGTATAGAGGAACACCCCAGATCAGGACGTGTGTTGCTAGCATCTTTCTTCACTGGCTGGTGGGGTTTTACTTGGGAGATGTGTGACTCCTCACTGCAGTACCTAATACAACCCCTGCTGGGCTGGTACCTAGAAGTCTAACCTCCCCAGATACAAGGAACAATAGCCTCTTCAATACATAATGATTCTTATAACAGTACATAGCAGCAGTCCTAGAAGTCCAGAAATCACTCCTTGTGGTCCAATGATAGTGGGCTTCATACTGACAACCACATACAGAAAGGTAGAATGAAATAACTGATAATAATCCCTATTTTATGTGTTCTCTTGGAAATTATATGCATTCAAGGGAGAACATTTCTTGAAATTGCTTTCAAAGTGGCACCAGATTTGATTTAGCTAGTTTCTTGGACCCCAGGTCCATGGGAGCTCATCATTGGGTTCTCCTGTCTTCCTAGCAAGGATCTCAGGGGGAATCTTACAGATCTAGCATAGCTTAAATGAGAATACACATTTTATAAATCATGTGCAGATCTTTTCTGCATTAAGTGGCCACAAGGCTGGGCCAAGTATTGTCCTTCTTAACTCTTTCCAGTTTAGTAATCAGATGGTCGATATCTGATGTTTTTAGCATAATCAAAATCTGCATTTTTAATACTATACGCAATTTCAAGCATGTTTATTTGAAATATTTTCCTTTGTTTAAATATATGTAAATTCTTTGTCAAGCACATTTGGCTTATCAGTGACATTATTAAACACAAGTCAAGCAGCATTAGGAGGTGTAGTATACAAACATAATAATATAATAATGGATTAGCTGTAGTCAGAAATATTAAATTATTTTTTTTAAACAGCTTGCAGTACTTTGGTGCAGATGCAATAGGTGGCAGCATATGTTCATTGAATATTAAAATATGTAAAAGATAAGCTAATTCATTCCATGTAAAAGTTGGCCCAAAGCTGTACATCCTAAACACACCATATGGTTGAGTCCTTAACCTACAGAAGAATAATAGCACAGGAAAATGTTTGTCATCTTAATATTTGAAAATAAGTAAGACAGAATAGTGTTGCAATAGATATTGCATAATATTGTACAATTAAAGGGAACATGGAGGAAACAGATGCCAAATCAAAAGAATATTTGCTGAATCTTATAATGCTTTAATAGATAAAAAAAATAATGCAACAGCGTATAGAACATTTTTATTCTTAGCTAGAATTTCCTATTAAAATATAATGTATTTTATGTAAAAAGAAGCAAAAACACACACCATACACTACTATTATATATGCTTTGGTGAGATAAAACTACAATTTTTTTTAAACCTTACAAATGTTGGTTTTGCATGAAATTTAAGTAAAGCCTGTTTAAACTTAATTTAAACTAACAGGAACTGCATATAGCATACATTGGTCTGTATATTTAGTTGGCAAGTATAAGTCATATATCTGTATTACTGTTTATTTTTACAGGGAGAAGCCCCCAGATCAGTTAAACATCTGAATCTGTTTTTTTTTCTGCTTTAAGAGCAACTTTTGACAAATGATAACACATAGCTGTACATAGTCAATTATCCTCTTTCAGATGCAACAAATAAAACATGACAAATTATTTTATTGTCCTTTTTGGTGTTGAAAGAACTCTTTAAAATGTCTAATCTTAGTTCATAATAGAATATGCTGGAAGTTTTCAGGTATTCTGCCAGAGCATTTAAAAAAAAGAATATTGGTGTATTAGTGAGTACAATAATATTATTTATACTCAAATGGCTGTGGCGGTTCCACATAAGTTTCAATTTAAAATAAACTATATTATCTGACATGTTTCCTTTAACTGATTTTGGAAATTAGGAAAACTGCATACATATTTGCCTTTAAGAAAGCAAATAGATTAAAAATAGCTTTAAAGAAAGTATGGGGGGTATTGTGTCATACTCATGCATACTATTTATAGATATACTAGCGAATTGCCAGTAAAAAAATGATGGTCATAAAATTGTAAGGCAGGTAATGCTGTTTGGCACACAATTTAAGGCTTTTGGTCCTCTGAGTACCTTCGGCACTTATTGCGAGCCTCTGACCTCATGTACGTTTGGTCGTCTGAGCACCGTCGGCTTTTGGCGCTTATTGCGAGCCTCTCCCCTGCTCTAACCTTACTTCATATGAAGTTTGCTGTGTAATCTTCCTTCCTCTGCTCTTTTCAGTAATAATATATTTAACAAAAAATATACAGTATATATGTATACTTTTAAATTATGGACTCCAGAGATTGACTTCATTTTTTAAATATATTTGGGACTTTGTGAAAAATTAATTGACTACCCCTATACGAGTAGGTGTGAATGACTTTATTTTACTGCTAGTCATATTGTTATCTAACTGCATTAAAAAAGGAGCAACACAGACGGAGCTGCAGTTTGTTCTTTATTAAAGGATCTGCAATCACTTCCCCTTGTCAATGAAGCTGTATAGTTAAAGCTTTGTCTCAAGAACTGGCTGAAACTTCATGTAAAATCTTATTTCTTTGTCAAACTCCAGGTATTCCTTGAGGTGTGTTTGCATGGAGTCTTCAATAAAGCATCTCTGTTTTTTTTTTAAGTCGGCTTCATTGATAACTTCATTAAATAGTTAAAGTACAGTATTTTATTAATCAAAATTTGTTTAACTCTCCCCAAACAGGTGGCATACTTTTGGATCATTGTAATTTAACTGTAATGTGACCTTGTAGCTGCACATGTATTTTTTAACTAGTTAAAGATATTTTTACAGCATAATACATTTGAAGTGTGTAAGCACCCAGTATTCCATCTGTTGTATCAGCTTTGGTAGATGTTCATGAAGGGCAGATACTTACTCAATAACATCACTTTGTTCTTGCTTAGTAAGCAATTCGGTTATGGAAGCATATGTTGTTCAACCTGCACAGTTCAATCATGTGTTTAAAACGAAAAAGTATTTGCTCTCATGATAATTATATTAGACTCTGAAATCAGATACAACATCTTTCGTGGACCATAATGTCTATACCAGTAACACTTTTGCTAAATATTTATTTAGTTGATTTTAAGACAGACCAGTAAATATAAAATTAAATATCTGATTATAAGTTAAAGAAGTCTTGGGTTGTAGTGTTAATTCAAGAGTATTCTTAATATATTTTGAAAATATTAATTTGACCTCAAAGCCTGCTTCTCGTTGGTGAATCTACAAAACGAAGGGACACTTCCACCAATTTTAAAATCAAATAAATAGATACGTTTTAAAAGTGTGATTGGCATTGACAATTAAGACAGAATCGAGATGATATGAGGCAATCGGCAGGAAGTTGAGGTAAAGGTGAGGCACCAGACAGGATGAAGAATGAAGGGACCAGTAAAGAGTCCGTGGCGGGTATATTGGGACAGGGAGAAATGTCAAATATACATAGAATACGGGAAAAGTGAGAAAAAAAAGGAAAATTGGACATATGGGATTATGAGGAGAGAAATTACAGGGAGATACCAGTAAATAACAGGGTTAAGGATCTTGACCAGTTCCAGGATGCTGGATTTTTTCGAACTGAGCATGCCATTCTAACCAAAAAATAAATCTAATACCAGAAATGTTACTCTGTATGCTGCATTTTCATAGTTGTAATCAGACCAAGGACCACTCTACTCTAGCTTTGCGCCACTATTACATGGGGAGTTCCAGGCAGATTTGTAGTATAAAAATCAGGATAATGCAAAATTGTGTCACAAAGAGCTATAATGTAATTGTGGAGCAACTGTTACAAGAGCTGTTGCTAACTGTGGCTCAGATCATGAGCTACTTATCACTTCGTTTAGAGTAAAATTAAAGAACACAAGGAAAGCCACCAGATCAACCAGATTCCTTTTGGATATGCAATGGAGGTGAAGAAAAGACTTAAGGGATAAGATCTGGCAGATACAGTGACAGATTTATGGACAGAAGTTTGCAACACTATCAAGAAGGCAGCAACAAAAACATCCCAAACAGAAAGAAGATTAAGAAGGCAAAATGACTACTTCTAAAGCCTCAGTAGATAACCAAGGAAAAATGTATCCACAATTAATTACTGAATTCCAAAGAATAGCACACGGTGATAAGGAATCATTCTTAAACAAACACTGCAGGGAAATGGAAGAAGATAATCAAATGGGAAGACAAGAAGAGAAAAAAAATGATGATCAAATACAAAGATTGCAGACATCTAACAGAAGCAGACACATTTAAGAAGAGGTGTCAAGAATACACAGAATGACTATGCAGGGAGGACCCTAATATTACTGATACTTATGATGGTTTGTACACTGATCGAGAGCCAGACATCCTGGAAATTTAACTTAAATAGGCACTAACTTGCATTACTAAATACAAGGCTACTTGGGTGATGTTATTCCAGCTAAATTGTTTGAAACCTTGCAAGATGAGGCTGGCAAGGTGCTGCACCAGAGGTGCCAGCAAATTTGGAAAACACAGAAGTGGCCATTGGATCTGAAAAGGTCAGTTTAACTTGAGATTAAAATAAATGTAAAAGCCAAAGAGTGCTAATATTATTAAAATGTTGAACTCATTTCACTTGCCAGCAAGGTAATCTCAAGATCTTGCAAGAGGTCCCAGCAATTTATGGAATGAGAAATGCCAAATATGCACACTGGATTCTGAAGAGGTAAAAGCACCAAAGACCAAATTGTGAAAATCCCCTAGATCAGTAAGCAAAGGAGATTTACTTTTACATTTATTTTTGCTTCATAGACTACTCTAAAGCCTTTAACTTTGTGAACCATACAAACTGTGACCAGTTCTTGATGAAATGGGGATACCTGGTCACTTTGCTTGCTTCCTGAGAAATCTGTACAGAAATCAAGAAGCAACAGTTAGAACTGAGTATGGAACAAATGACATGATTAAGGTTGGGAAAGGAATATTATTATTATTATTATTATTATTATAGTTCATTTATAACACGCCAACATATTCCGTATCGCTGTTAATAAGTAAGTTCAGACAAAGATACATTTTCCAGGTTAAACAACTGGGTTTCTGGAAGGGTCCCTCTCTGCCTCTTTTTTGGGAGGGTCTTTCTCAAGCCCCACCTCTTATGTGGGAGGGGCTTCAATTAAGACAGAATCGAGATGATATGAGGCAATCGGCAGGAAGTTGAGGTAAAGGTGAGACACCAGACAGGATGAAGAATGAAGGGACCAGTAAAGTGTCCGTGGGGGGTATATTGGGACAGGGAGAAATGTCAAATATACATAGAATACAGGAAAAGTGAGGAAAAAAAAAGGAAAATTGGACATATGGGATTATGAGGAGAGAAATTACAGGGAGATACCAGTAAATAACAGGGTTAAGGATCTTGACCAGTTCCAGGATGCTGGATTTTTCGAACTGAGCATGCCATTCTAACCAAAAAATAAATCTAATACCAGAAATGTTACTCTGTATGCTGCATTTTCATAGTTGTAATCAGACCAAGGACCACTCTACTCTAGCTTTGCGCCACTATTACATGGGGAGTTCCAGGCAGATTTGTAGTATAAAAATCGGGATAATGCAAAATTGTGTCACAAAGAGCTATAATGTAATTGTGGAGCAACTGTTACAAGAGCTATTGCTAACTGTGGCTCAGATCATGAGCTACTTATCACTTTGTTTAGAGTAAAAGTAAAGAAAACAAGGAAAGCCACCAGATCAACCAGATTCCTTTTGGATATGCAATGGAGGTGAAGAAAAGACTTAAGGGATAAGATCTGGCAGATACAGTGACAGATTTATGGACAGAAGTTTGCAACACTATCAAGAAGGCAGCAACAAAAACATCCCAAACAGAAAGAAGATTAAGAAGGCAAAATGACTACTTCTAAAGCCTCAGTAGATAACCAAGGAAAAATGTATCCACAATTAATTACTGAATTCCAAAGAATAGCACACGGTGATAAGGAATCATTCTTAAACAAACACTGCAGGGAAATGGAAGAAGATAATCAAATGGGAAGACAAGAAGAGAAAAAAAATGATGATCAAATACAAAGATTGCAGACATCTAACAGAAGCAGACACATTTAAGAAGAGGTGTCAAGAATACACAGAATGACTATGCAGGGAGGACCCTAATATTACTGATACTTATGATGGTTTGTACACTGATCGAGAGCCAGACATCCTGGAAATTTAACTTAAATAGGCACTAACTTGCATTACTAAATACAAGGCTACTTGGGTGATGTTATTCCAGCTAAATTGTTTGAAACCTTGCAAGATGAGGCTGGCAAGGTGCTGCACCAGAGGTGCCAGCAAATTTGGAAAACACAGAAGTGGCCATTGGATCTGAAAAGGTCAGTTTAACTTGAGATTAAAATAAATGTAAAAGCCAAAGAGTGCTAATATTATTAAAATGTTGAACTCATTTCACTTGCCAGCAAGGTAATCTCAAGATCTTGCAAGAGGTCCCAGCAATTTATGGAATGAGAAATGCCAAATATGCACACTGGATTCTGAAGAGGTAAAAGCACCAAAGACCAAATTGTGAAAATCCCCTAGATCAGTAAGCAAAGGAGATTTACTTTTACATTTATTTTTGCTTCATAGACTACTCTAAAGCCTTTAACTTTGTGAACCATACAAACTGTGACCAGTTCTTGATGAAATGGGGATACCTGGTCACTTTGCTTGCTTCCTGAGAAATCTGTACAGAAATCAAGAAGCAACAGTTAGAACTGAGTATGGAACAAATGACATGATTAAGGTTGGGAAAGGAATATTATTATTATTATTATTATTATTATAGTTCATTTATAACACGCCAACATATTCCGTATCGCTGTTAATAAGTAAGTTCAGACAAAGATACATTTTCCAGGTTAAACAACTGGGTTTCTGGAAGGGTCCCTCTCTGCCTCTTTTTTGGGAGGGTCTTTCTCAAGCCCCACCTCTTATGTGGGAGGGGCTTCAATTAAGACAGAATCGAGATGATATGAGGCAATCGGCAGGAAGTTGAGGTAAAGGTGAGACACCAGACAGGATGAAGAATGAAGGGACCAGTAAAGTGTCCGTGGGGGGTATATTGGGACAGGGAGAAATGTCAAATATACATAGAATACAGGAAAAGTGAGGAAAAAAAAAAGGAAAATTGGACATATGGGATTATGAGGAGAGAAATTACAGGGAGATACCAGTAAATAACAGGGTTAAGGATCTTGACCAGTTCCAGGATGCTGGATTTTTCGAACTGAGCATGCCATTCTAACCAAAAAATAAATCTAATACCAGAAATGTTACTCTGTATGCTGCATTTTCATAGTTGTAATCAGACCAAGGACCACTCTACTCTAGCTTTGCGCCACTATTACATGGGGAGTTCCAGGCAGATTTGTAGTATAAAAATCGGGATAATGCAAAATTGTGTCACAAAGAGCTATAATGTAATTGTGGAGCAACTGTTACAAGAGCTATTGCTAACTGTGGCTCAGATCATGAGCTACTTATCACTTTGTTTAGAGTAAAAGTAAAGAAAACAAGGAAAGCCACCAGATCAACCAGATTCCTTTTGGATATGCAATGGAGGTGAAGAAAAGACTTAAGGGATAAGATCTGGCAGATACAGTGACAGATTTATGGACAGAAGTTTGCAACACTATCAAGAAGGCAGCAACAAAAACATCCCAAACAGAAAGAAGATTAAGAAGGCAAAATGACTACTTCTAAAGCCTCAGTAGATAACCAAGGAAAAATGTATCCACAATTAATTACTGAATTCCAAAGAATAGCACACGGTGATAAGGAATCATTCTTAAACAAACACTGCAGGGAAATGGAAGAAGATAATCAAATGGGAAGACAAGAGATTTCTTCAAGAAAAACCTCAATGCAAAAAAAAAAAAAAAAAAAATGATGATGATCAAATACAAAGATTGCAGACATCTAACAGAAGCAGACACATTTAAGAAGAGGTGTCAAGAATACACAGAATGACTATGCAGGGAGGACCCTAATATTACTGATACTTATGATGGTTTGTACACTGATCGAGAGCCAGACATCCTGGAAATTTAACTTAAATAGGCACTAACTTGCATTACTAAATACAAGGCTACTTGGGTGATGTTATTCCAGCTAAATTGTTTGAAACCTTGCAAGATGAGGCTGGCAAGGTGCTGCACCAGAGGTGCCAGCAAATTTGGAAAACACAGAAGTGGCCATTGGATCTGAAAAGGTCAGTTTAACTTGAGATTAAAATAAATGTAAAAGCCAAAGAGTGCTAATATTATTGAAATGTTGAACTCATTTCACTTGCCAGCAAGGTAATCTCAAGATCTTGCAAGAGGTCCCAGCAATTTATGGAATGAGAAATGCCAAATATGCACACTGGATTCTGAAGAGGTAAAAGCACCAAAGACCAAATTGTGAAAATCCCCTAGATCAGTAAGCAAAGGAGATTTACTTTTACATTTATTTTTGCTTCATAGACTACTCTAAAGCCTTTAACTTTGTGAACCATACAAACTGTGACCAGTTCTTGATGAAATGGGGATACCTGGTCACTTTGCTTGCTTCCTGAGAAATCTGTACAGAAATCAAGAAGCAACAGTTAGAACTGAGTATGGAACAAATGACATGATTAAGGTTGGGAAAGGAATATTATTATTATTATTATTATTATTATAGTTCATTTATAACACGCCAACATATTCCGTATCGCTGTTAATAAGTAAGTTCAGACAAAGATACATTTTCCAGGTTAAACACCTGGGTTTCTGGAAGGGTCCCTCTCTGCCTCTTTTTTGGGAGGGTCTTTCTCAAGCCCCACCTCTTATGTGGGAGGGGCTTCAGCCTTATAAGCACTTCCTGTCCACATCCCTTTGCTCAGTTCAGTCCTGAGCCCGCACCTGCAGGTTGTGTCTCTGCGCTCTCTCGCTTTTCAGCTTTCCTGGCCTCATATCGCAAGCTCCAGTCAATTTTTGGCCCTTTTCGTATCGTTATCCAAGGTAAATTGTCTACTCCTTCTAAGCTGTCCAAGGTTCAGCCTTTCGTTTTTCATGCTTAGTTCTTGCCTTATCTACCAAGTTCTCAACTTTCCTATACTTTCTTGGGTGGGTTTGGACCTGAATTCGCCAATTTGCATCCCTTGTCCATGTCCAACGCTATACCTTTTAGGCTTTGTTAAGTCGGTTTCGTAAATTTTGGCCCAAATCTACTAGGTTTTTCAACTTTCCTCTACGTTTTGGGGGTGGCATTTACCTGAATTGGCTAAAATTATGACCCTCATCCCCCATTCCATAAGTCCTAAACTTGCCTCGCAACCTCACCTCATTCACGCTTTCCATATGGACACAGGCTTACAACGTCTACGCTATCATACGACCCATACCAGCCTTCGTAGTCATTACCTCATTCATTCCTTCCATAAATCTCAAAACCAGCCTCCGCAGGCTCACTTGCATCACACTTTCCCAAGTCCTCACAAGTCCTAATGCTACTGCAGCCCTTTGCCAGACTTCAATGTGATCATGCTTTTGTGGCATTCCTTCCTCTACTCATTATCACTGTGCCCTTGGCCCTCTTCGCCGGCCTGATAGGGCCTAGCAATCGGCCACACCACAGCTACACAAGTAGAGTGGCCCGACCGCAAATTTATGTCCAGCTTGTTTGCCTGGGCCCAAATGTCTGAAAGGGCATTCCATCCCTGGAGAGCAATGGTTCGACGCACTCGATCGTTAGGAGAGGGACTCGACCACAAATAACAATTAACAAGGCGGGCCCTGTCTTTGAACTAGGAATCCAATGTCCATAGTGCATCCCCAAGGTACTTAGGATAGAAACTTGCAGACTTACAATCTAAGGTATAGTGAGTGGTAAAAGAGTGAGAGAGCGTTTTAGAGTGGAAGGTTATACGCTTCTTTAAAGAGATACATTTTAAGTGAAGGTTTAAATGTTTTGAGGCAAGAGGATAATCAGGTGGAGAGAGGCAAGGAGTTCCAGAGACTATGGGCAGCACAAGAAAAGTCTTGGAGGTGGGAGTGAGAAGAGGTGACAAGAGTTGTAGAAAGAAGAAGGTCATTAGCAGAACGAAGAGGGTGGCTGGTGGAGTATTTGGAGATGAGAGCAGAGATGTGAGGGGGAGCGTTTTTGTTGAGGGCTTTGTAAGTTAGGATCATGAATATAAATGTTATTCTAGAGGCTAAGGGAAGCCAGTGGAGTGATTGACAGAGAGGTAATGCCAACACTGAACGCTGTGTACGGACGATGAGTCTAGCAGTGGCATTCATAATGGATTGAAGTGGAGATAGTCGGGTGGTGGGTAGACCAACAAGAAGCAAGTTGCAGTAGTCTAGTTGAGAGATGATGAGAGAGTGTATTAGGATTTTAGCTGTGTCTTGTGTAAGATAGTGACGAATTCTGGAGATGTTTTTTAGATGAAGAAGACAAGATTTACTTAGTGATTGTATGTTAGGGATAAAGGACAGAGTAGGGGTCCAGTAAAACTCCAAGACAACGGGCTTGGGAGGTGGGGCTGACGATGTCGTTGTTGACAGTGAGAGAGATGTGAGGAATTGACGCTGTGGGAGAGGGAGGGAAAATTAGGAGTTCAGTTTTAGACATGTTGAGTTTGAGATGGTGGGTGGACATCCAAGAGGATATACTATAGAGGCAGTTGGAGACGTGTGTTAGAAGAGAGGGGGATAGATCTGGTGCTGAGAGGTAGATGTGGGTGTCATCTGCATAGAGATGATAGTGAAGCCCAAAAGAGAATATGACAAGTTTGTATATTATCACCTAACCCGTTTAATTAATATACAGAATACATCATGCAAAATGCTAGTTGCATCAAACGTTGTGAGAGTTGGATCATAAGAGTCTGAGCACAAGAGGATGGACATTTTGAATTCTAGTGTTGGTGGAAACTATTGAGCATCAAGAAAAAACCGTTAGAACTGCGTATACAACAACTGACATGTTTAAGGTTGGAAAAGGAATATGACAGGGTTGTATTTTATCAGCTAATCTATTTAATTTATACACAGCATACATCATGCACAATGCTAGCTAGGCTAAATGAAAACTTGGAATAAAAATCACCAGGTAAAATATTAACAACCTCAGATACGTAGATAATTTGCTGCTTAACATCAATAAGATTAGCATTATATCATATTAGCATTATATTATATTAGCATTATATCAACTATTGATTGTTTCTTTGGCTGCAAGCAAATCAAACAGTTCCATACTCAAGGAGCTTAAACCAGACTACTCACTGGACAACTATTTTAATGCAATAATAGGAATACAGGATTCACTATGATTGTCATGGTGTTAAGAAAGATGAAAGCCAAAAGGAAAAGAGGATTACAGAGGATAAGACACAGAGATATAATTATGGAAGCAAAGGACACACAGAATGGTGTACTAAGATCCAGAAGAGTTAGACCAGACTGAATGACTGAACAACAAACAACAAACCACATATATATGAAATGTTACAGAAAAAAGAGGAGAACTGAACCTTATGGATGTCTGGATTGCAAAATATTGTTCTTATGTTCTAATTGTTCTAATGTAAATCTTATAACAAAAATGAAATTAACTGGTGTCTGTGATACCTTATTTACACGTCCTCTTATCTGGTAAGAAAAAGGTGGGTGCAGTTTTAGTGTTAACCTACTTCAATTAAAATAATTTAACTTCTATGAGTAATATATTTTTTATAATGTATAAAACATGCATAACATAAAGTTTTGGCCTACAGTGGACCTTTAATACTGTGATCTCAATAAACAGTAATTCATCCATCTTTAATTTGTTTATGTAAGTGTTTGAGGAATATCAGAACTCAGAATTAGATGGGTTATCCCTGAGATTTATATTTTTATTATGCGAAATCAAGATACCATTAATGCTTTATTTTGCACTTATCTATCATGATGAAACAAAAGCAATGTAGTCTCAATATCATTTTACTTGATTTGTTGATCTGCTGGGTAAAAAAAGATAAGATATATTTTATGTTACATATGCTGATTTGTATAAATGTTGTAGCACACTTACTTATTTACAATTGTAATATGTTATATGCTGGGATATACTACAAATAAATAATTCCTCTGTAGGACTTTTATATTTTTGCTCAGTAGATAAATGCTCAACATTCATTGACGTTGTTGAGCTAAACAGCGCGCATACTTCCACTAACTAGGATAATGTTCACTTTTTTCGATTAATCCATCGGTTTCGAAACAGTAAGGCTGGAGATACCCCTCAAATAGACTACCAGGGATTTCATCCACAGCATCATCTATGGTGAACACACCGTTTAATTTGCCATACATCACCCCTGGACCTAGGTGGATACTGATCTTTCTCAGTGTTGGTCTGTCACCTGCTGGTGCCTCTGTGCTCTCCATGACTTCTGGTTTGCTAGGAGCATCGCCAACACATCTTTCCTGTTTTTTCCATACTGCACTTTGACAATTCGGCCTACTTCGCAGTGCCATTTATTGTCTCTGCCCAACCTTCGAGGGTAGGACTTTTCGTACTTCCATATGAGAAAGTGTTTCTCCATACAGTCCCTTCCCTGGGGGAACATCACTGACATCATTGGTTTCTGTTAACTTGTCTCTCATTTGCCCCTTTAATTCTTCTGTTAACCATTCTCTCTTTTCCATAAGTTTATCCACAGTATTCTCATCCCTTTTTCTGGCCTTTTCTGATGCTTAAGCATTAGTCTTATTTTGCTTTCTCTCTTCAGTCTTTGCCTTCAACTCAGCGGTCTCTTGCCTCACACGGCTGAGATCCTTCTCCCTCTTATGGAGTTTGGCTTCTTTCTCTCGGGTGAATGCTTTCATATCACTCAGTCGATCCCTCATTATTACCAGATGGGATTTAGTGTCTTGTTTAGATAGCAGCTGACTCTCTGCTATCACTCTGTACCATTCTTGGTCAAATTCTGTGACCTCCTGAGCTTCTCGGGCTCCGTTTCTCAGCTCATTCTGTAGGGTCTCCAATTCTCCCTCTTTAGGCTCACCAACAACATTGTTTCCACCTTTCCGATGGAGCAACAACTTCTCATGTTGCTTTTCTTCCCTTCTTTCCTGTTCTCTCTGTTCCAGGTGCTCCAATTGGCTGATAAGTCTCAACGAACTTTCTACAGCCATCTTGCTTCCGGTACAGTATTCCTCAGAGATGGCATAGGCACGTCCTTTCTTAGGACCACTTCTTGCGCTTGGATCTGCACCTCGTCTTTCTTTCTGCTCACAGCAGGCATAATCTGCTTCCAATCCTGCAAGGTCTGCAACTCTTCATATCTGCCAGGAAGGATCTCTCTAACTTTTGGTTATGCTGAAATGTCTCTAGCGGTACAGCAATTTCAGCTTCCCCCCATGTTTCTTCCTCTTTTAATGGACTTTCTACTTTCTATGCTTCCAAAGCTTCCAACTTTTTCAATTCCTCGGCTTCCTTCAGCCGCAGTTTGTCCTCCTTGTTGCAAATCCAGTTCACTTTGCTTGCACTGGATCTCTCGCTGCATTTTCGATGGAGGACTCTCCACAGACCTTTCCCTCAGGTCCTCCATGAATACCTCTGGTGGCTTAGCCATTCTTTCTTCCTTCTGTTTTGCCTGTACAAGTTCCTTCTGTATCACAGTTGCTTTCCTCTGCTTCAGGGATTCTTCTATCTCTTGTAGCTGAGAGGTATAATTTGTGATCTCTGCTTCTCTCTGAGATATATGATTAGTGAAGAGATCTTGCTTCTCCTGTTTACTATGGTGCTGTAGTTACCGCTCAACTGGCTCTTTCAGCTTGTACTTGGGAGGACTCTTCCTCTGCTCCCAGACAGACATCTGTGTCTACTTCCTGTAGGACACTATGTTGTTCTCAAAAGCAGGCTTCCGCCTCCATTCAGGAATATAATCTGGCATCATCCTGATACCCCTCATGTTAGTAGTATCTTGCCTTACCATTTCAGGCTTTCAGTCCAACTGGAATAGAGTTTATCATTACATCTTGCTGGACTTGTTTTCCATCATGCCTCTCCTTATCTATAGTGCTTTGTCTTATCACTGTCTGAGATAGAGAGCTCTTGGGATACTTTTCAATTTTGATAGGACACATCTCCATTCTCTGCTTCTTATGTCCTTGCTGGGACAGTGGTTCATCTTTCACCATCTTAAACTCCATTTATTCAATCTTATTTCCCTTATCTTTCACTTTAGTAAGTAAGGATTCCAGTTTCTTCATCAGAATTAGGACCTTCTTCCTTTGTAAGAACAATTGCTGTAATCATCTGTTTGATCTCCACTTTCTCTGGGTCAGAGATCTTTGTCATGCATTTTCTTTCTCTTGTATCATCCCCCACCTCAGGAGTATTCCCCAAGGACAGGTGACTGTGTCTGTCCAGGTTTATTATGGATTTCTCTTTATTGCTTTTACCCATAAGGTTTCTGCCTTGCTTTGGGTTCAAATCTTTTCCAGTGACTTGATTAGCATGCTTCACACTGAGGCTGATTTTGCACCCAGTCAGTGACAACACCTTGTCCTTTTCTCTTTGACCTTTACTCACATCATCAGTCACTTTTATATCATCATTTTGCTTAAGGAGCCAAGGTTCTTTATCTGCACCAGCAGCCTCTTTTGCTCTCAGCAATCTTTGTTACTTTCTCAGTAGTCTCACTTGCTGTCTCAGCAGTCTCTTTTTCCATCTCAGGGGTCTCTCTTGCCATCTCATGGGTTTCTTTTGCCGGCTCTGCATTTTCTTCAGCGGCTCCTGCAGTTTGTTTAGCAGTTCCTGTGGTCTCTCTTGACGCTCTCTGCAGTCTTTTTTTACTCTCTGTTGGTGGCTTTTTTCACTCTCTCTGCCATCCACCAGGTCTAGCTCTCCTGATTTCTTTCTTCATCAGGTTCGGTTTGCCTTCCCTTAACAGGGAAACTGCTTTTTAAGCTTGGGTAGAAAAGCATGTCCCTTTGATAGTGATAAGCAGGTTCATCAAAAAAAATCCCAGGAGTGCAATCTCTGTACTCTTTTCACTCCTATTCTGTAAAGGATCTCTTCCTTCAGGATCCAATAATTTGTTGCTTTTTCTTCAGGCACAACATATGTTTTCTGAGCTTCTCCACACAGATAGGGGCCCAGGACTGTGGCCCAGTGCTTTTTTGGCCAACCTTCCCTAGTGGCAATCCTCTCAAAATTCCAGAGATATGTTTCTACATTATCCATAATGGTCATCTTCTTTAGTAAGCGATTTAGATCACAATTATTGCAGCTGCACCTTCTGTGCTTCTAAAATGTCATCTCTTGTTGTGCTGCTGTAGACAGCATTAAAGCTTTTACTGCCTCCTCCATTTTGACACGTTGGTGGTGCTTTGGTACAAGGACCTGGATTGAACCCCTGACACCAGTTGTGGTAGATTAGCCTGTTACCTTATAGATTAACAGCAAGGAGATCATGTATTCTTTAATGTTTTTATTTAAAAGTCCAAAATGTACACCACATAATAGCTTACATCAGCCAAAATTATATCAAAACACACAGTTCTCTTGAATATATCTTCATCAATAGAAAAAGTGAGCATTTGGTTCGCCAGTCTCTCCGAAATGCTCCAACCTTCAGGGACCCTTTTATTTTGCTGCACTTATGCTGCTCAGAAACTCCACACGCTCAGACTTTTCCCTGGGGTTGAACAAAGTACATACTTTGGTACCTTTTTCTCCGGTGTCATTTTAAGCTGCTTGCCTTTGTCCCCACCTGGGTATCCACCTCTCGGGGTCTCTGCAAACCGACTTGGCTCTGCTCTGCAAACCAACTTTGGCTCTGCTAAGCAAACTGACTTGGGTTGAGGATGAGGAGGTGGTTGAGGAGAGAAGTTGAGGAGAGAGGTTGAGGAGGGGGGTTGAAGAGAAAGGTTGAGGAGGGGGGTTGAGGATGAGGAGGGGGTTGAGGAGGGGGGTTGTGGATGAGGAGGGGGTTGAGGAGGGAGGATTGAGGAGAGGGGTTGAGGAGGGGGGATGAGGAGGGGGTTTGAGGAGAGAGGTTGAGGAGGGAGGTTGAAGAGGGAGGATGAGGAGGGCTGTTGAGGAGGGGGTTAAGGAGGGAGGATGAGGAGGATGAAAAGGGAGGGGGAGGGAAATAGACACGAGGGAGAGGGGGAAAGAGACACAGGGAAGGGAGAGGGAAGAAACACGGGGGAGGAGGGAGGGGGAGAGACACAGGGGAGGGAGAGGAGGGGAAGAGACACAGGGGAGAGAGAAGAGGGGAAGAGACACAGGGGAGAGAGAGTGGGGACACAAGAAAAGGGCACAGAGGGCACACAAGAGGGACATAGGGGGCAGCACATTTTCCACCCTCAGCTTATAATCGAGTCCCTACGTTTTCCCAGTATTTTGTGGTAAAATTGGTGCCTCGGCTTATACTCAGGTCGGCTTATACTTGAGTATATACGGTATGCATTTACAGTGCTCCGAACATGTCATTAAGCCCTTTGCGAGATCTCCTTGGTACCAGTAACTTGTAGTTGGACTTTTGACATTTGTGGGCTTGATGGAGTGATTAGGGAGGGGGAATCGGAGCAATTGAATAGCGATTTACGATTTTAGCGTTCACAAAGATCAAAGGAGGGCATTAACTTGCGATTTGAAGAATCACAATGAATTGCAGCTCGGAGCCCGTAACTTGTTTTGAGCCCGCAAACAGAAGCCAATTGAATAGCAAAATAAGTTATGGGCTCCATTTGCGAGCCCAGATCTCCCTAAAGCCTCAATTGAATGAGGCTCATAGACAATGGTGTGATTCATTTAGAGGGAAGACTACTGAGCTATAATCACTTTGCTGCCATGAATTTCTACTCCTCTCTTGGAAGAAGGGATTGAATACCGGGTTAGATTCTCCCGTGTACGATTGGTTTCCTTGGCCTTTTCAAGCCCACCGAAGAAGCAGATTATACCAGTTAGCTTATCCAGTGGGCTCCTGAGCTGATGCTGATGATCCTGATCTGACTGCCAGGTACAGAGAGGCCTATTCTAAGAAGATAGCCTGAGAGGACGGATTCCTATAGCCAAAGGCAGGAATTACTGGAGCTGAATAGTGCCCCCTCCCTGGGATCTTCACACATTCTATTCCATTTTGCATTAATGGAAGCAACCATTTTGCCTTTGTTTCTAACAGGATTAGAAACCTGAGAGGTATGTTAGGAGCAGCCGATTAAGATATCATCTCTATGGAGTAATGCTGAAAGAATGACGGTTAGAATTGCCACATATTAAAAGAACTGGAGCTTTTTCAAGCTAAATACAGGCAAGCAGTCCAAGATAGAAGAAGTGAACACAAAAGGCATTCTCCTAAATAAAATGTTTTCTTTAAAATGCTATTTTAGGGATATATATTTTTGGGGAGTTATTAGCGTTTAATGCTATTTATTACCAAGCGGCTAATATTGCTAGATTGTTATATATAAAACTGTGATGTTTTTCCAAAATACAGTAGTTCTTTAAACAAATGTAATTTCAGTTGAGAACTCCAGTATAAGGATATGCCTAGAATTAAAGGAAACCAAAAGTGCTGCACTTTGGAACAAGGGATTTGTTCATACTAAGGTGTAAAACACCCCACTGAAAAATAACCTATTTTTATATAACAGGAAACACTTGTATAAAAATGTCCACTCTCACAGTTTTCTTGATAAAAAGAATAATGAGTGATATTTTCATAGTTTAAAAAACTGCAGGTGATATGATTTTTTTTTTGAACTAGTAAAATAAAAAAATATAACTATATTAGCATCTCCATATATTAAAGCAACATTGCAGTTACGTAAATGAAACAGGAATCTCACATCTTGAGAACTGAATTGTTTGAGGGATGGGTGCTTGTAGTTATCAGTGGAGGAAGGAGTGGGAAAAAGGGAACAGGCAGAAGTCCAGACCCTTTGTTAGATAAAAAGAAACAACTGAAATCAACATTACAACCTTTCCCACTTATTGCCCGATGGCACATTTGTCTAGCTCCTGGCCCCTTCTATGCAGTCATAGATTTCCAGGAATGTAACACCCCTGTACCAATTCAACCAATGTATAATTGATCCCTCCATGCTCCCGCAGAGGCATCAACATTTTTTTTCTATATAAAAACTAGCTAAATTATTTTTTTCCGGCTTCATTATGTTCATAATTAGATGCAAAGTTTCAAACATTTTTTTTTTTCCATTGTGCAGTGGCCCTTTAATTGTGGCTTTTCAGTTATAGATATAATATTGGATGTAGATGATGTTAAAGATAGTGAGTATACACTAACAAAACAATGACAAAATACAATTAAGCAAAACATACTCACAACAAGCTGTCAGCTCAACACATTTCATGCTTATGTTTCACATTTTTTAAATATTTATGTTTCTTTCTAAATATATTTTTAAAAGTATAAAACCTTTCTTAGTCGTGTGATTAGATATTTCTCTCTTGGTACCATGCTTGTAAAAAAAAAAAAGAGAATACAAAAAGATCCAAGAAGGGAAGATGATACTCAGTAGGCTTAGCTGATATCAGGATACCCATTCAACAAGTTGCAGTGTTAATGCACTTCTATAGACTTCCCTTTCAAGTATTTAAAATCTTAGATTATCTTACATATGTATTTACTGAGGGAAATCTGGGTCCGGAGATTGTTTAAAGGGATGTTTACTTTTTAGCAATAAAAGGCATCCCCATTGTGTGGAAATACTGTAAAGCTACAGCAAAAGAAACAAATTAATCCCACAACTCTTTCAGAAGTTTTAATTTATTTATATGTATCACTTGATTACCCTCCCACTGGTGTGGCCAGATACCCCTCATATAACATAACTATACATGTCCTAATTCCATTTTGTGACCAAGCTTTGATGGAATAACACTTAAGCAATCCTATAATTTCATTGATGATTCTGAGATTATTTCCTTCACTCTTTCCCAAGTTCCAATTAAGTTCTATGTGTAACTTGATTACTCCCCACTGCTTTAGCCAGATTCCCCTCCTGAAATAGGACTATATAAGGCCCGATTCCATTGTATGTGTTCAAGCTTCTAAAGGTTGAGCAAGCTCTGACGGAATAAGAAATGTTAAGGCTCATTTTCAGATCTCATTCCCTTCCCCAACTCTGGGCTGCCTAAATAGGGGGCTCAATGGCAGGTTAGGACTAGACACTGAGATAGGGAATCTGGATTTCTATGATCTGGAACAAACCAAATGAAGTAGTCTTATTATTTAAGGAAGATTCTGAAAGTCTGGGGAGAAAATGAGTGATAAAAGTTTTGAAGAGAGAAACGAAGACAATTATGCAGTGGATTTTGCCTTATTCTGG
The DNA here is from genome assembly GCA_027410445.1 of Discoglossus pictus. NCBI lineage: Eukaryota > Metazoa > Chordata > Amphibia > Anura > Alytidae > Discoglossus > Discoglossus pictus. The sequence goes on from CM050165.1 coordinate 395,870,678, forward strand.
ATTCTTAACCACATTAAAATTCTGTGACAGTATAAGGCCATGAGAATGTCTCCTTTTTAATTTATGAATAACTCAAAAATACTAGCCTAATCATACTCTTACTTTCACTATGACTCTACAACTACCTTACTACTTTAGTATATCCTCTGCTTTTCTGAGGAACTTAGCCTCTCAGCTGCCGCAGAAGAGATTATGAAACAGAGGAAAGGTGGAATGTTACCTTGGGAACAGAAAAGACAGGATACTGAGGAAATAGGGGGATATAAATTAGCAATGAAGATCCAATAAATCAGTACTTCAGGAAATCTGAGAGAGATGGATAGATGAGGTCACAGAAACAATGTACATGAACTTGATGGAGCTCAGGGGGGGAAGTGACTGAGAGATGTACCTGTCGTGCTACGGTCCACAGGGTCATGGAGAGTTGGATGTAACTGAACCACTTCAACTATGTAGACCTTTGTTGATAGAGTAATATCTTTACTTCTTAATTGCTTGTCTAGACTTGCCATAGCTTTCCTCCCCAGAAGCATGGCAAATGAGTGAAATTGTTTTATAATTGGAACACTCATTGGCACCTCCTTTTTTGGGATTAGGAAGTAGACTGACCTTTTCCAGTTCACTTGCCACTGTTGAGTTTCCAATTTTTGGCATAATGCAAGAAACACTTTTACACCATCTTCTTGTAAGATTCTGAACAGTTCCAACAACTCCTGCAGCCTTGTTATCAGCAAGGCTTCATAGGGCCTATCTCATTTCACTCTCCAAGATGTCTGGCTCAAACTCATTGGACAAAGTATTGAAGTTATTAATGCTTTCATGATCTGTGTATTTCTGACACCTTTCTTTATCTTATCTGCTTTTATTAAGACAATACCATTTGTTTGTCCTTTCTCACACCCACTTTGGCATGAAAGGTTCCCATTGAGATCCCCAATTTTCTTGAAGAGATTTTTTGACTTTCCTTCTCCGCCCTTCTATCTCTTTACATTGTGCATTATATTATGTCTCCTTGTCTCTTCTTGCTATCCTCTGGAATTCTGCATTCAGTTGGACAAATCTTTTCCTATCTCCACATCCTTTCTCTTTTCTTCTTTCAACTTTCAAAGCTTTATCAGATAGCCAGTTTGCCTTCTTAGTTTTCTTTCTTCTTCGGGATATTCTTTGTTGCTGTTTTCTGGACAATGTTACAAACAACTGTCTTAAGTTCTTCAGTCATTCTATCTATTAAGTGTGGTCCCTCAAATCTATTCTTTCCCTACAATGCATATTCACAGAGGATATTACATCAATACCTCATTTAGCTCTATAGAAACAGCAAACATTGACTAAACAGTCCACTTTAAATGGCAGATGGTTTGAAGAATTAAAAGAGGTCTGGCGATGAAACAACAGTGTTTTTAAATGGGGATTGACAGCCAAAAAACATCACTATAGTGGGGTATAGCAGGAAAAAGAGAGTTATAGTCAATCAGCTCTATAAGGGGTAACCTTAAGTGGGGTATTCCTCTATATATTTCCTATCTGCTTAGACTGATGATTTTAACTCTTTTCCTCAGTTTAATTTTGAACTTTGCAATAACTCATGATCTCAGCTGCAGGTCTTTTTTTGGTGACTGTATAGAGCTCTACCATCTTTGGATAAAAAGTATATAGTCAATCTGATTTCTATATGGTCCATTTGGTGATATCCATGAGTAGCGTCATCTGTGAGATTGCTTACTATTACCAGACAATTATCTTGACAGAATTGTACTAATCTCTAAATTGCTTCATTATGTACTGTTCTCCAAGACCAAACATGGTAGTTATTCCAGGTATCTTTTGGTTTCCTACTTTAGCATTCCAATCTCGGGGAGTAATTTTTTTGCATGGTGTTATATATCAGAGATGTTGATGATCCTTGTAGAGTTGGATATCTTCGCCCTCTTCAGCATATAAGGTTGGAGCCTAGAGTTGCATTATTGTGATGTTAAACTGCTTGGCTTGAATTAAAATTTAAATCTTTCTGTCATTTTTGGGTTCTAAACAAACGCTGCTTTGGCCATGCTTTGACTGATTATGAGGGTTGCTCCATTTCTTCTGTCGGATTCTCGATCTGGTGACTGAAATTAAATGTCCAATTCCAGTCCATTTGAGTTCACTGATTCCCAGGATATCAATGGTTAATCTTGCCATCTCATGTTTGACCATAGCCAGTTTGTCTTGGTACATAGTTCTAATGTTCCAGGTTCCTATGCTGATTTTTTTTAGCAGCAGTGCACTTTTCTTTCCCCTCCAGACACATCCACAGCAGGGTATCCTCTCAACTTTGGCCCAACCACTTTATTAGATCTGTTGCTTCTCATACTCACCCTCTTCTTTTCCCCAGTAATGTCGTATCCACAGTGTGGCCTCATCTTTCGGGGTTGTATCATTAGGTCTCTGGTTGTGCTTATCCACAAGGTTTTCTTGGGAAAGATAATGGAATTGATTTTCAGTTCCATCTCCAGTGGATAACTATTTGACCCGGCCCGTCAAACAGTGGGGTTATCTAAAATACATGATGGAATTTGCACATAATGCTTTTTTCAGTGTCAATGTACTTTTGGGACTATAGACAACATCCAAAAGACATCTCATTACCCCCTAAGGTATATGGTACAATGACCAATTAATACCCACTTTATTTATGCCCATTTGAATTTACTGGACCAAAGTACCTAAGTACAATGCTGTACTGCACTTCTTCAGTTAGAATAACGGAAGTTGAAGTCCATCATTAGGAATGGATTAAATAGATAGTCAGACACTTCAGCTAAATACAATTCTTCAAAACATATTATGAAGTTCTGTAGATATGTCCAGCTTCTTAGTGATTATGTTAGAAGAACGAATACATGAATGTAGACGGACACAAGTTCAAGGCCTGAGAGGTTATAATCTTATTGATATGATTTAAATATGCAATTCCAGCTATACTAATACTATACTAATTTGCATACTTCTTTATACTTACATACTCATATTGATTACAATATGACCCTCTGCAATTTTAGATCTGCAGGTGTTAGCTTTCCATATTCCAGTAAGGAGTGCTTGTGCATATTTTTACATTTTGTATTTTATTATCTTAGCTACTTAATTTGTAAAACATTGTCAAATTAGATCTTTTCATGCTCTTATCCCCTTTCACTATTTGTCCTACTCTAACAGGTTCTTCCGTTTAGTTTCTCCAATCTCCAGCCAACTCATACCTATGTGCCTTGGCATTATTTCCTCCCATTAAAAGGTTACTCCCAAATTTAGGTATATGTTTGCACCTGATTCCAAGTATTAATTTATACTATTAAAAATACTATTAATAAGCCCAATTTTCCCTGTCAAATTATTCAATGCAAGGTAATAGAAAATACTGCTTTGTTGTGGTTTTTCAGACCTTCAGTTGCGCTCGACTCTCAGTCACCATAGCACCCAGGCACATTTGTCTGTTTCTGGTTGTGCTTATCCGTATGGTTTTCTTGTCAAAGATACTAGAGTGGATTGACAGCCCCCTCTCCAGTGGACCATGATTTGCCGGACCTCTCTGCTATGACCTGCCCTTCTTGGGTGATCCTACATGGTATAGCTCACAGCCTCATTGAGGTACACAAGCCCCTTCCCCACAACAAGGTAGCAATCCAGAAGCAGAAAAACCAATTAAGTTGCACCAATTCGTGTATAAAATAAATAATTTTATACTGTAGAATAATTTGGGGATAATTATTACAAAGGCAACTGTTAGGAGATTTGTTCTGTTGGGTCCACATTGTGTACCACAAATTCTAACTGCTTCATTATCTTTTTCTAATATATTATGTTTTTATTACTTTAAGTTAAACATTTGCTGAGTAAAAGAAAAGAAACACTTGTGTTCTTATTCATACTGTTCTGGGTACTTTAGGAATAATCAGGAGAATAAAAAATAAGAATGTAACATTCTGAAAAAAATCTGGCTTATCTCACAGTGATTGATAACTCCGGCTTTACTGGTACAGCGGGAACTGTCAGAGTGGCTTGAGCAGAAAACAGATGTTCGTTCTGCTCCTTTTCAACAAAATCTTACGTTACCCTTCAGGCAAGCCAGGTGGCTTTAGATCTTTTTGGTATCTTTGCTGGAACTATCTCATTCGTGCTTTATTTTGGGCCAGCCTCGCTGTTCCTCTCTAGGGGTGTATACGATTAGCTCCAATAAACTCTCCAAAACAACATTTGAAAAATTATGCCTTAAGTGCTCAGTGGAAAAAAGCAAGCTGTTAGGAAAGAAGTGTTTAGAAGTGCTTGGCTATAGCTGTGCAGGTGCAGAACATGGCAAGGATCCAGGGCACACTGTTGCCATAGGTTTTGTATTAACATTTGTCAGGCATGATAAAGTTTCTTTAGAAATATAAAAAAAATATTCATCAGTTGGCATTTAATTTCCATGGAAGCAGTGTATCTGCTGTTACCGAAAATAAATAATTCACTTATTTATTTTCATATCCTGTTAATTCGATTCATGTATCAAACAGAGTTGTCCACACTACAATCTACTCACAAAGGGCCTCATTCAAATATGATTTGGCCAATTGAATAGGGCTCTATGCAAGCACATAGCATATTTTTAACATAAGTTTTTAGTTAGAGAACTTCTTCACTAACTAAAAATGTCTGTAAAAAATATGCTATGTGCTTATATAGAGCCCTATTCAATTGGCCAAATCACATTTGAATGAGGCCCAAAGTGTTGTGAAAATCCATTTATGTTCATACACATATTTTGTTTAGCAAGTCCTCACATTAAAGTAATGAATAATGAACTAAAAGTTTGTTTTAAGGTAAAATGTGTACCAGTTTATTAAAGTGCAAAAAAAATAAATAAACTGAAGCAGTAACTGCTAAAAAACTAAAATAAATATCTACATAAATGGACTAACTGACATCTGGTACACCCTGACTAACCCCAAGCAGCTTATCTGCTACAAGCAAAAAACAAGACTTTAAGTAAGTCACAGCACTGTCTTCTGGTGGGAACACAATCTCCTTAGGAACTCTGCATGTAGTAGTTTCTTGTAATAGCACCACCTTGTGGCAAGGACACCGGCCCTCATTGTTCTCTGAGTGTCCTTCCCCCAGGGACCCTTTAAAGAGTACACAGGTACTCAAAATTTCCACGGCTCCTGCTGACATTAACACAATAGTTACATAGTAACAGAGTATGTTCCATTTACCACAACCCTTTGCGTCCTGTCTTTTAGCCAGCTCTCGATCCATGAGCAGATATTTACTGCAATTCCTGAATTCCTGAGTTTGCACAATAGTCTTCCATGTGACACTGTATCAAAAGCCTCTGCAAAATCGAAAAAAATACGACCACAGGGTTGACTTGATCCAAGTTCCTACTAATCTCCTTCTAGAAACTAATTAGATTTGTTTGAAATAAGTCCATGTTGACTCCTACTTCCTGTTCAAATAGACATATTCTGGTATATTATCCATTTTTAACCCTTCTAAAAGCTTTCCCGCTACAGAAATGAGGCTCACTGGTCTATAATTCCCCAGATTTGCTCTTGCTCCCTTCTTAAATAGGGGTATCACCTCTGCCTTTCTCCAGTCATCTGGTAGAGACCCTGTATTGAGTGAATCTTGAAAAATTAGATATAATGGTTTGGCTATTACAGAACCCAGTTACCTCAGTACTCGTGGATGTATTTCATGAGACCTGGGGCTTTATTAACATTTATTTTTTCCAACCTCTTTTGGATTTCTTCCTGCGTTAACCAATTATTTGGTGAAGGTAGTGTAGCCCCATTATGTTGCACTGATACCTCCCTTGTATATACCAAAGAAAACCTTTTTAGCTCATCTGCCTTTTCCTGGTCACTAGTTTTCAGATGGCCTGTGTCACATTGTAATGATCCTAAAGCTTCCTTCCTGGCTTTCTACCCATTAATATACTTAAAAAAATATTTTAGGGTTAGTCTTACTCCCCTTTGCAACTAATTTCTCATTTTCTATTTTAGCCAGTCTAATAGCCCTTTTGCAAGCCATTTTTATTTCCTTGTACTCCTTGTAAAGCAGTCTCTGTCCCCTCTTGTTTGTATAATTTAAATCTCAGTTTTTTGCTCCGCTTTATCTTGATCTTTAAATCATTGTTAAGCAATGTTGGATGTAATTTACTCCATTTACTTTTATTCCCACATGGTATATGCCAATGTGTATATTTAGTACGGATTTGAACGTTGTCCATTTATGTTCAGTATTTTTACCTGTCAGTTCTCTGCCCCAGTCTATACTTTGTATTGCTGCTCTTAGACCATTAAAATCTGCCCTTTTAAAATTCAGAGTTGTTGTTGGCCGCTTGCAGTTTTGTTTTTTTAATTCAATCTCAAATGAGACTGTGTTGTGATCACTGTTTCCCAAAGGTTGCCCTATTTGAACATTTGATACCATATCAATATTATTTGGTATTACTAAATCCAAGATAGCTTAATTTCTAGTAGGCTTTTGTATAGCGTGTGCCAGATAATGATCCCTGAGTGTACTCAAGCACCTGCTCCCTTTACCTGTACTGCTGGTTTCACTCATCAAGTTTATTTCAGGGTAGTTAAAATCTCCCATTATTAGAACTTGCCCATGCTTAGCAGCATTTCCAATCTGTAATAATAATTGCATTTTCTCACTTTCAATTATATTTAGTGGTTTATAGCATACTCCTACCAATATTCTTTTGGAATTTGCTTCTCCTCTATTTAACTCTACCCACAAACATTCAATATTATCACTAGTACCAGCATAAATATCTTCTCTGACTATAGGCTTAGATTCAGGTTTAACATACAGACAAATCCCTCCTCCCCTTTTACCATTGCCCCATCCTTTCCTAAATAGGTTATAACCATCCAGATTAACAGTCCAGTCATGAGAGTCATCCCACCATGCTTCAGTAATGCCTATTAAATCCCATTTCTCATTTACTGCTAATAATTCTAACTCTCCCATTTTTCCTGGCAATCTTCTGGAATTAGCAAGCATACACCTTATGTTATGAGTTTGTAGTTTTGAGGTGCCTGCCCCTGTACTTGAATTACTTAGTAAAACCTCCCTATTGATGATACTAACCCTCCCCATCTCCTCCCTCATAAGTAGTTAATTCATCCCTTATCCCCTCTACACTTTCTACCCCATTACTTCTATCTAGTCCCCCCCCCCACCTATTAGTTTAAAAACTCCCCCAGACTTTCTACCATCCTTTACCCTATCACAAATGCTCCCTTTTCACTAAGGTGCAATTCACCCCTGTTATAGAGATTGTACCCAAGTGAAAAGTCAGCCCAGTGCTCTAAAAACCTAAAAACCCAAACCCCATCTTAGTGTACCACATTTTTAGCCACGCATTAACCTCCTCAAGCTCCATCTGTCTCCCTGGGCTAGCACGTGGCACTTGTAGAATCTCATAAAATACTACCACGGAGGTCCTTCCCTTAAGCTTATTCCCTAATTCTCTAAATTAATTCTTTATTATCTTCCACTAACCTTGTCATTGGTACCAATATGTACCAAGACTGCTGGTTCATTTCCAGCCCCTCCCAATAATTTATCTACCTGACCCACAACATACCGAACCCGAGCACCAGGGAGACAGCAAACTGTTTGATTGCTTGGATCTGGGTGACAAATCAACCTTCCTACCTTCCTAATAACAGAGTCCCCTACCACCAAAACCTGTCTGTTTCTCTGCCTATTATGCCCTCTCACTCCACCAGTATAACTGATAATTGTGCTGTGTGATTGGTGTTGCATGTCCTCATTTTGAACCTTGACAATCAGTGGACATTCTGACCCCTCAGTAGTTATTCACATTATATACCACTACTGTTGGATGATGACCATTGAGACTCTTGCTCTGGCAGCATCTTCAGCTATCTTCCTCTTGACTTGGGCCTGGCTGTCATCATAGTGGTGTGTCACATTCTTCAATTCCCTGATGTGAACCCCAACAGGGCTGGCCTCTGTCGTCACCTCTCTCCACATCCTTGTCCTCTTACCAGCTTTGATGTCTCTGCCTCATGGAGAATATGTGACATGAATCAATATTGTATTTATCTATGTACTTAAAACCTATTTGGCACTACAGAATGTGTTGGAGAGTTACAAATAAAGCATAAAAATAAAAATAATAATGAATCTTTTCCATTCTGTTAGTTTGTAATAGTCCCCGATGGTCATCTATTTAAAATATTCTAATTTGAAGAACAACTTTTGAAAATCTGCTAAATATGTTTTTAGAAGGGAAAATAAAGTAATACAGCCTCTAATATATTACATTTCATATGCAATTAGGATGCATCGTCATCTACCCATTTTAGCTACTGGTAATCAACTACCTAAAGTGGAAGGAGACTTTGATTAAACAGGAAGTTCTATCTACAGAATAGGAGTGTAGCAGTAATGTAGAGTGTATAAGTTTACAATGAACAAAAGAGAATGACTGCCTGCAGTAAAGAACAATTTAATATAAAAGATGAAAAATGCAAAGGCTGGTTTATTTTTGTTTCTTTTTTTAAATTATTTTATCAATTATCTGGTTTTATTATTCAAACGACCATATAGAAAAAATGACACCACAATGGTCCTTTGAGAAAACCAATGATCTAATGTCAATCTGTCAGTATTTTATGTAGTTTACAATGTATTATTAGCAACAGCTGATTGTTAGGTAGTCTCTCAATAGTCTATGAAGAAATGTAGACACAACACAAATGTTTTATCCATAATTCTATCTATCTATCTACAACATAAGTACTATCCAGTGATTTTCAAATTCTACCATGTGATGCACAATATGTAGCTTGTACTAATTCATGAAATATTGAGTTGTGGTGCATAAATATTTAAGTGCATTTTTTCCAAGAACTGTAATTAGTAAGGATCAGCTATTTTAATGATATTTATATTATAAAGTATTACTTTTAATACAGCCAATTTTATAAAGATAATACATATTACTGTTGTATTAAAGATAATTTAATTAACATATAGCACATCTAATTGCACACCAAAATAAATGCCAGGTTTATGTTGGCAGATAATTTTGATACAGTTTCAAAAATATTCTGGCATGCATTAGTTAATACATATTCAGAGACTTGATACATACAGCCAATATATTGTCTTACTTGATTTATGTATCTGCTCAATATTAAATGTACGGAACACTCTTAGTTCTACCTTTGGGCATAATGAGCAATATATTAGGTCAAGTTTAGCAACCATTTTGTTTTAGCCAATTTTATCAACAACAAGCTTAATCCTAAAAAATGGCAAAGAAACTGGTAGTAAACTTTCTAATTTAGTAAAATGTACAGTATTGATGCATTAAGCTTGGGCACAAGAGTGCTACTTGATAAGAACATATGTTTTGTATATTAACAAAACTTTTATAATATTTATTGCATAGCTGATTTGGTTCTTGGTTGTATTATTTTGTCGTAGTTTTATTTAATGATTCTTAATATACAAGATAGGTAGATAACAATTTTAATGTTTTTTTTTAGTAAAATATTTGTGTCATTTGCACTATGTTTGCTCTATAAGTTTAATACTTGGCTGTGCTATGACCTTGCAAAGAACCCGGTGGGAGGATGCACTCGAAAGACATCATATAAGGCGAACGAGTGTTTTAAATCGCCTTTAGGTACTTTAAACCTTTTACTTTCCCCAAAGAAAAATGGTAAAATTGTAGGAAAGGAAATAGTTTGTAAGAGAGTAAAAATCATAATGAGAAGTATCTAGAAGTACAACTGAGTATTATTATCTAAACTAGAGAATTGCCCGTCAAAAAATGACGGCAATGAAATTGTAAGGTAGCTAATGCTGTTTGGTGTGTAATAATGAAATATATAATACATTAATAAATTAATATACTTTACCTATTTTGAAGCATTGTGTTGAAGATCTGCAATCTGTTTTGATGTTGCTGCAGCATTAGGGGTGTGGAGCTGCTGTGTAAGCGTGCTGAATGTGTGCAGTGTAATAGTGTGCGTGCGCGAGACCAAACCGTTAGCATAGTTGTGTACTTCCGCATTGTTCTAAAATGGCGGGTAATATGTGGTATGCGTCTGTATCGGAATATCCGTAGGTGTTTTGCGAGTTTCTTGTGGTGTTTTGCGTGTTTACAGTGCTGTAGCCTCGTTTTGTTCGGCGGCCATTTTTTCTGTCGCTTAGAGAATTTTTGAGTGTTTAAACTCTTTTATTTTGAGTTAAATTAAGGTGTAACTTAATTTTTTGAGGTCCTGGATGCTCCCTCTTGCTGTAGGTAAGCTTTTTATGTATGTGTTGTGTGTATTTATTGTGTTTTTCATTTTTTCCTGTTTGCGGGTTGCGGACGATTTTTGCGAGGTCGTAATGAGTGGTAACGTGTCTCGTATGTTGTTTGCGTTGCGACGTAAAGTTTGCGAGGGTCGCAGTTGCTGTGTCGTGTTGTTTGCGTTACAACGTAAAGTTTGTGAGGGTCGCAGTTGCTCGCAAGGAGCGCCGCAGCATGGCCCTCACGGCGCTCCATGGCCCTCATTCAATTGCAATTTGGCCCATAGCATATGTTTTTTAAAGAAGTTTTTAGTTAGTGAAAACCTTGCTTTTGGATAGATGCTTACTAACTAAAAACTTCTTTAAAAAATATATGTTATGTGCTTATTTAGGGCCCTATTCAATTGGCCAAATTGCAATTGAATGAGGGCCCATGCTGCGCGAGCCCGCAAGCGTGAGCAACAGCTTGAGCAAGCTCGCCTGCTCACAACTAAAATATATATATATACATATATATATATAATGTGTAAATATATATATAATATAATGTGTGTATATATAAATAAATATATTATATAAATATAATGTGTGTATATATATATATTTTTATATATATATATATATATATATATATATATAAAATGTGTTTTTATATATATATATATATATATATATATATGTTGTATAATGTAAATAAGAAGCCATCTAGAGTATATTGATTTCACATAAAAGTCCAGGTCCTCAGAGATAATCCTCCCTACCACAATATTTAAATATATACATTAAATGTGACACATAAACTATAAAAAAACAGTTCTATCTTTCCATTGTTTTTGTGAGAGAGTGAGAGACAGATTTACATACACAGCTATATTATATATTAGACTCGCCCCCTAATGTGCTGAGTGGCTACTGCTTGTGCTGCTGAGCATTCTGGGACTTGAAGTTTTGTGCAGTGAGTTCTGGTACACCCACTTCCGGTTCTTTATTAGCGTGACGCGAGGGGCCGCGGGCTCAGGTAAATACAGTGATTCAGGTTCCAGTTAGTGACCAGGAGGGCCTTCGGCGCTCCATGCCAGCAACTGCGGCCCTCGCAAGCGTGAGCAACGGCTTAAGCAAGCTCGTATGCTCACAACTATATATGTGATCTCCTAGTTTTAGACCTATATATTGGACTTTGTATTGTTGAAGAGGGACATGATCTCCCATTTCAGAGGGCAAGGCTGGGGGCTGCATGGGAAGTGTTTAAGGGACACTTACAGCCCCCGGATCATCTTTTGCCCAGGACTGACTTAAAGGGTCACTATAAAGGTTCAGACTTCATAATCTTTGAGTGGTATAGAAAACTCTGTAATTTATTGCTTACTCTGACTGGCTTATTTTACTCACTATCTTTAGGCTGGAGCTACAATATTTCTTTTGTCCTACAGTAAAACATAGCAATTATGAGATTCTTTAGGAGCTGTCCAAAGCTCCTACAGTATTGGAAGATAGAATATGATGCAGATTTTTTTATTTAAGTGAATTAATGTATGGAAATGAAGGGCCCTATTCAATTCCCTATTTGATATAGTTACGCAACAAATCATAGAGCCTCATTCAGGTGAGGCTTTCGGAAGAATCAGGCTTGGAAATGGAGGTCGCAAGTTACTTTGCTATTCATTTGGCGTCTTTTTGTGAGCTCCGATCAAGTTACGAGGCTGCTAATCATTGCTATCCATTGTGATTTGTAAAATCACAATTCGGCCCCCAAAAATACTTTATTTTATGTTCAATTTCTGTGTTATATGGATCACGGCAATCAATTTGTTAATATATATATTGAAACTTGCATGTAATAGAATATCATATTTATGGCTTTATCAATATTGCATTATATCTGGGTTAGATCGTAACTCCTAATTCAAGCCCGTAGAAGGTTGGAATTCAAAGTCCTATGGGCTTGAACAGCGAGTCACAATAGGACCGACATTCCATTGGCTGTTTCTAACCGCGAGTTACGGCCTTGCGTCAGAGATCATGTTCAAGCTTGTAAATGCTACTTTCAATAGCATGGTTTGCGATGTGCGCTATCTGGCCAGGACTTGTGGGCCCAGCCAATGGAATAGCACCATAAGTTGCTGTCACTGCGGGCTCGCAGCAGGCCTGCAAACATACGGCATTCTACGATCGAGTTGCGGCCTTGTAATTAAATCGGGCTCATAGTCAAAAACATTACATAACTATTCAATATCCTGTTCTCATGACTGCAAGTGAGCTACCCGTAATTTAGAAGTCAGACTCGTAAAATGCAAGATGCTGTTCCATTGATTTTCTGACATCTGTAATATTATGGGTTACTTTATCAAGATTTTCACTAAGTCGCTATTCAGTTGGAACTTTACTGTGCACCCGCAAATTACTTATGACTCATGTGACGATTCAAGCTGTTAAGGGCTATACAAGCCCAGGGCCACCTGCTATAGACCAGTGGTCCTCAACCTTTTCTTACCCACGGCACAACAAAGTTCTTCCCCGAATATCGCGGCATATCAAAGGTAAATATATATATACTAGCGATTTGCCTGTCAAAAATGACGGCAATAAAATTTGAAGCCTCGCAATGCTGTTGGCCACGCAATGCGAGGCTCTCCCCTCCTCTAACTTGCAGGCCTCACTATGAGTGCCTTGGCTGCTCATTGCAGCCTGCAGCATGCGATGTGCGCATGAGCTATCTCGTAACTTTAGCACTCATCGCGTGCCTCGCGATGAGTGACTTTGGAGCCTATTGCGAGCCTTTCCCCTCTCTGCTTTACGGTCCTTGCAATGAGCGCCTTCGGGGCACATCGCGGACCCCTGAAATAAGAGCTTTTGCCACTCATTGCAGGCCGCAGCATACGCAGCACGCATGCGCAAGCCCATAGCTTTGCATCTCATCGCATAACTCGTGATGAGAGTCTTTGGCGCTCCTCGCGGGCCACCTCTGTGTCTCTTTTCCCCCTCTCCCTCTCCCTCCACTGTGTCTCTTTCCCCCCTCTCCCTTCCCTTTGACTCTCCTCTTCTCTCCCTCCCTGCGTCTCTTTCCCCCCTCCCCTCTCTCATTTGCGGGCTTGGCTGTGTTAAACCTGTAACTTTTTCAAGACTTAAAGCTTAAAACGATATTGCTCCAAGCCTTGCAGGATTGAAAAAAGTTACGGGTTTAATGCTGTTATTTTTTGTCAAGGCCATAACTCGGCAGCTGTTGGGAGGCCGTCAAAAAAACGCCAATTGAATAACAAATTAGCTTTCAACTTCACTTATGGACTCCCTGCCTCAGGTTGAGGTTGGTAGCTATTTTTTTATTCAATTGGCGTCTTTTGGCAACTTTCAAATTGCTTCCGAGTTATGTGCTTGAAAAAAAATGGCAGTTTTTTTTCCCCAAGCCTGTAACTAGGAAGCCAGACCTATTTTACGAGCCCCACGATGAGCGCCTTTGTTGCTCAATGTGAGCCTCTCATCCTCTACCTTACAGGCCTTCAGCGTTCATTGCATCCCCTCTGCCTTACGAGTCTCTGCCAAGTGTTCAGTCCCCAGCTCCTTGCCCTTGGTTAGCAGCTGGAACTTCTCTGGTTGTTGGCCATCTTCCAGTGGCTGGTGCTGCTTAACACTGCTCCTTGCATCTACCAGGGTCTGGACTGTTCTCCCGGCCTCCCTATCCTGGCAAGTTCCCAGAAGTCCCTCTGATCTCGCCTGTTTTGTAGCGGTCAGATCTCCAGGTACCTTCTGGTTTCCTTCCTCACCTGGTAGGGGTGTAGCCAACAGTCCATTTTCTCTGGCAGTGTGTCCTCTGCTAGCTCAGCTGGGGAAGCATGGGGTAACTCGACATACTTGAGCCAGGTCCAGCCTGGGCCCACCTCCTCAAGCAGTTCCTCATACTCTTTTTCTAAATCAATTTCTTTATGGACCAACGGTTTAAGTATTATTTCTTCTGCTTTACCTGGCTCAATTTCCACATCTTTTCGGTGCTGTTCAAATAGAATTTCCCAGCACTCTGCGGTTCCAAGGACACACTTTGGATCTCCCTGCAGCACATCTGGGAGCCCTTCCACCAGTCCAAGCCTGTAGAAGGAGGGCCCTTGTGATGCAGGTGTTGGAAGCATTAAATCCACATCCGCATTTTCCAAGTCGAGCTCCAACCACACCAGGTCCTCAAGCTGTTCTGCTAGCTTGTCACCCGGCTGGAGCCCAAGGGAAATCATCCACTGATTAAGAATAGCTGTCCACCTACCCTCGTCTGTGGCAATACATTGCCTTTGCCGCTCCAGCATACTGGTGATCATGCTCCTTTTCTCCCTAATCACAATTGCTCTGCAGGCCTCCATGTGGTACCTGATCCCCTCTATCCAGGACTGGCCTTCCTTGGACTTGGACCTGGATTTGAAGGTTTGCCAAAATCGCTGTGTGGTTTCTGCTTACCTGCCAAGCCCCCAAAAGTACTGGACTTCAGAACTGCTTAGATCACCATATCCCATCCTTGCTGCTGGTTCTTGTATCGAGATCTCACCACTGCCAACCAGTTGTGACGATTCAAGCTGGTAAGGGCTATACAAGCCCAGGGCCACCTGCTATAGAGTACAGGTTAACTACCCAGAAGGACCATTGGGTTCTTTGAAATCTCTGCACCAGCACCCTGATATTGTATCTGGATTCTGTATCAGTCAGGATCCTTGCATTAGTGCTGTGTCCATGAGGACTGCCCTCTTCTGGGGGCTGGTCTGTGTTACCTGGGCTGCCACATGCAGCTATAGAACAAAGAACAGGACTAGTAACAGGTCCCATCTTGTTTGGTCACTGATGATTCAATAATTCAATAACAGCACAACACACTAATTACCTTTAAACATGACAGAGAACACAGTAATATTACATGGGGAATTACATACAGGATGAAGCAGGGGCATATGCTATAAGACCATATGAAGCATGGTGGTACACTATGGCCCTATATTTTTGGAGTTATTCACCTCACCACCCACATTTCCCATGTGGCAATATAATTCCCCTACCCATTTTCCAATGGGGTGGTATGTCCTCTATGGTGGCTCAATGCACCAGGTTCCAGGTCCTTGAAAGGGGTCTGTGGCAACTCGCAACTAGTATTTTAAAAGAAAATATTTACAAATTCACAAGCGGTCTCTGTTGGGTCATGCATAGGACTTTTACTTAGAAGTCATGTAATTAGAACTAATTTTTGGATAATTTGCGGAGCCACTCATCAGGGTCAATTAAGGTTCAGGTTGACAATTTCCCAATTTTCTAAATAAAGCTGTTGGCATTTTATAAATACAAAATAATAACATTAATGATAATCTCCAAAATGGATTTTTTCATTGCTTTGTTCTTAGTGGCAAAGCTGAAGGAACAGGTAAAGTCCCAAACTGGACATCGTGGGACTCCAGACTCAAGCTGCCCTGGTGGCTGAAGCACTATGTTTGGAGGTGGTCATTAGTACTGCACAGGTCTATAGCACAGTTGTACTAACAGTACATAAGTCTGTTTTTTGCTGTGTTAACGTGTATATGGTAGGGTTTTAGGACAGCACTACAATAATGCACAAAAGTAACCTTATGATACTTCCCTGAAAGGATATATCTCAGCAAATAGAGATCTTCACACAATGGACTCGATGAAGCAATGCAGCATGTTCTTCAGTTAATTCAGGTGCTGAAGCTCACAGAGATGCTGCAAACCAAGACAATATTCATCTAGTCAAATTATTACATGAGACACAAAGAGGTCTGGCATTCTACACACTTTAGGGGTTGGAAGTGAGGGCAGCTGAATTCGGGCAGAGTCAATTATCTTTAATTCTTAGGTCAGGACAAATGGAAATCGCACAAAATTAGAAATACACGGGAGGCCAGTAGTGACAGTTACACATAGCTGGATGGTTTACAACTTTTATAACTGCTTAAATTGATTCTTTTCACTACAACATTTTCAATAAGACTATACACTTCCTACTACTCTTATTTATACCAACAAGCAACCTAGTAGCTACTAAAATAGGCCCAATGCTACTGTATATATAGTAATTGACTAAAGTTATACAATTTTAATATTACCCATTATTTATAAAGGTCACACATTAACTGTGGAGTTAACTGAATGGTACATTACATTCAACATGGTTAGTTTAAATTCATATTAAGTATTAATAATTGCATATTACACATATTTTACAAAATTACACCATTTCTTTTATAAAATGGACCAGATATATGAAAATATTATTATTAAATTACTGATCATTATCATTTCAATTTATGGGTCTAAACTGAAATATAGTTACTGAATAATCATTAGTTTTGTGGGGTTAGTAAATGTTGATCTCCCTGAATATGTAATCTCTACCTTTATGGGCAACAACATCTCCTCCCCACCATGTTATATATTAGTAACCTACAGTATAAGCTTATGCTTATTAGGAAGTAATATTGTGCCTTTAACTGTTAACTAGTGATGTCGCGAACATAAAATTTTCGGTTTGCGAACCGCGTACGCGAACCGCTGCAAATGTTCGCGAACCGCCATAGACTTCAATGGGCAGGTGGATTTTAAAACCCACAGGGACTCTTTCTGGCCACAATAGTGATGGAAAAGTTGTTTTAAGGGGACTAACACCTGGACTGTGGCATGCTGGAGGGGGATCCATGTCAAAACTCCCACGGAAAATTACATAGTTGATGCAGAGTCTGGTTTTAATCCATAAAGGGCATAAATAACCTAACATCCCCCTCCATCATCATCCTCGCCTGTATCTCTTTACCCCCTCCCTCATCATCCTCCCCTGTGTCTCTTTCCCCCCTTCCTCATCATCCTCCCCTGTGTCTCATCCCCCCTCCCTCATCATCCTCCCACCTCCCTCATCATCCTCCCCTGTATCTCTTTACCCCCTCCCTCATCATCCTCCCCGTGTCTCTTCCCCCCCTCCATCATCATCCTCTCCTGTGTCTCTTTCCCCCTCCCTCATCATCCTCCCCTGTGTCTCTTTTCCCCCTCCCTCATCATCTTCCCCTGTGTCTCTTCCCCCCCTCCCTCATCATCCTCCCCTGTGTCTCTTTCCCCCTCCCTCATCATCCTCCCCCTCCCTTGATGATTAGGGGGGGGGAAGAGACACAGGGATAAGTGTGAGGGGTGTTAGGGTAAGGGGTGTTAGGGATAAGGGTGAGGGGGTTAGGTGTTAGGGTGAGGGGTGTTAGAGCTAAGTGTGAGGGGTGTTAGGGTGAGGGGTGTTAGGGATAAGTGTGAGGGGTGTTAGAGTTAGGATGAGAGGTATTAGGTATAAGTGTGAGGGGTGTTAGGGTTAGGCTTAGGTTTAGGGGTGTTAGGGATAAGTGTGAGGGGTGTTAGGTCTTAGGGATAAGTGTGAGAATGTTAGGGTTAGGTGTTAGGTTGATGGGTGTTATGGATAAGTGTGATGGGTGTTAGCGTTAGGGTAAGGGGTGTTAGGGATAAGTGTGAGGGGTGTTAGGGTTAGGGTGAGGGGTGTTAGGGATAAGTGTGAGGGGTGTTAGGGTTAGGTGTTAGGGTGAGGGGTGTTAGGGATAAGTGTGAGGGGTGTTAGGGTTAGGGTGAGGGGTGTTAAGGATAAGTGTGAGGGGTGTTAGGGTTAGGTGTTAGGGTGAGGGGTGTTAGGGATAATTGTGAGGGGTGTTAGGGTTAGGTGTTAGGGGTGTTAGGGATAAGTGTGATGGGTGTTAGGGTTACGGTGAGGGGTCTAAGGGATAAGTGTGAGGGGTGTTAGGGTTAGGGTGAGGGGTGTTAAGGATAAATGTGAGGGGTGTTAGGGTTAGGGTGAGGGGTGTTAGGGAAAAGTGTGAGGGGTGTTAGGGTTATGGTAAGGGGTGTTAGGGATAAGTGTGAGGGGTGTTAGGGTTAGGGTGAGGGGTGTTAAGGATAAGTGTCAGGAGTGTTAGGGTTAGGGTGAGGGGTGTTAGGGATAAGTGTGAGGGGGATTAGGGTTAAGTGTTAGGGTGAGGGGTGTTAGGGATAAGTGTAAGGGGTGTTAGGGTTAGGGTGAGGGGTGTTATGGATAAGTGTGAGGGGTGTTAGGGTTAGGGTAAGGGGTGTTAGGGATAAGTGTGAGGAGTGTTAGGGTTAGGGTAAGGGGTGTTAGGGATAAGTGTGAGGGGTGTTAGGGTTAGGGTAAGGGGTGTTAGGGATAAGTGTGAGGGGTGTTATGGTTAGGGTGAGGGATGTTATGGATAAGTGTGAGGGGTGTTAGGGTTAGGATAAGGGGTGTTAGGGATAAGTGTGAGGGGTGTTAGGGTTAGGGTAAGGGGTGTTAGGGATAAGTGTGAGAGGTGTTAGGGTTAGGGTGAGGGGTGTTAGGGATAAGTGTGAGGGGTGTTAGGGTTAGGGTAAGGGGTGTTAGGGATAAGTGTGAGGGGTGTTAGGGTTAGGTGTTAGGGTGAGGGGTGTTAGGGATAAGTGTGAGGGGTGTTAGGGTTAGGGTGAGGGGTGTTAGGGATTAGTGTGAGGGGTGTTAGGGTTAGGTGTTAGGGTGAGGGGTGTTAGGGATAAGTGTGAGGGGTGTTAGGGTTAGGGTGAGGGGTGTTAAGGATAAGTGTGAGGGGTGTTAGGGTTAGGTGTTAGGGTGAGGGGTGTTAGGGATAAGTGTGAGGGGTGTTAGGGTTAGGTGTTAGGGGTGTTAGGGATAAGTGTGATGGGTGTTAGGGTTAGGTGTTAGGGGTGTTAGGGATAAGTGTGAGGGGTGTTAGGGTTAGGGTGAGGGGTGTTAGGGATAAGTGTGAGGGGTGTTAGGGTTAGGGTGAGGGGTGTTAGGGATAAGTGTGAGGGGTGTTAGGGTTATGGTAAGGGGTGTTAGGGATAAGTGTGAGGGGTGTTAGGGTTCGGGTGAGGGGTGTTAGGGATAAGTGTCAGGGGTGTTAGGGTTAGGGTGAGGGGTGTTAGGGATAAGTGTGAGGGGTATTAGGGTTAAGTGTTAGGGTGAGGGGTGTTAGGGATAAGTGTGAGGGGTGTTAGGGTTAGGGTGAGGGGTGTTATGGATAAGTGTGAGGGGTGTTAGGGTTAGGGTAAGGGGTGTTAGGGATAAGTGTGAGGGGTGTTAGGGTTAGTGTGAGGGGTGTTAGGGTTAGTGTGAGGGGTGTTAGGGATAAGTGTGAGGGGTGTTAGGGTTAGGGTGAGGGGTGTTATGGATAAGTGTGAGGGGTGTTAGGGTTAGGGTAAGGGGTGTTAGGGATAAGTGTGAGGGGTGTTAGGGTTAGTGTAAGGGGTGTTAGGGATAAGTGTCAGGAGTGTTAGGGTTAGGGTGAGAGGTGTTAGGGATAAGTGTGAAGGGTATTAGGGTTAAGTGTTAGGGTGAGGGGTGTTAGGGATAAGTGTAAGGGGTGTTAGGGTTAGGGTGAGGGGTGTTATGGATAAGTGTGAGGGGTGTTAGGGTTAGGGTAAGGGGTGTTAGGGATAAGTGTGATGGGTGTTAGGGTTAGGGTAAGGGGTGTTAGGGATAAGTGTGAGGGGTGTTAGGGTTAGGGTAAGGGGTGTTAGGGATAAGTGTGAGGGGTGTTATGGTTAGGGTGAGGGATGTTATGGATAAGTGTGAGGGGTGTTAGGGTTAGGATAAGGGGTATTAGAGATAAGTGTGAGGGGTGTTAGGGTTAGGTTAAGGGTGAGGGGTGTTAGGGTAAGTGTAAGGGGTGTTAGGGTTAGGGTGAGGGGTGTTATGGATAAGTGTGAGGGGTGTTAGGGTTAGGGTAAGGGGTGTTAGGGATAAGTGTGAGGGGTGTTAGGGTTAGGGTAAGGGGTGTTAGGGATAAGTGTGAGGGGTGTTAGGGTTAGGGTAAGGGGTGTTAGGGATAAGTGTGAGGGGTGTTATGGTTAGGGTGAGGGATGTTATGGATAAGTGTGAGTGGTGTTAGGGTTAGGATAAGGGGTGTTAGGGATAAGTGTGAGGGGTGTTAGGGTTAGGGTAAGGGGTGTTAGGGATAAGTGTGAGAGGTGTTAGGGTTAGGGTGAGGGGTGTTAGGGATAAGTGTGAGGGGTGTTAGGGTTAGGGTAAGGGGTGTTAGGGATAAGTGTGAGGGGTGTTAGGGTTAGGGTGAGGGGTGTTAGGGATAAGTGTGAGGGGTGTTAGGGTTAGGTGTTAGGGTGAGGGGTGTTAGGGATAAGTGTGAGGGGTGTTAGGGTTAGGGTGAGGGGTGTTAGGGATAAGTGTGAGGGGTGTTATGGTTAGGTGTTAGGGTGAGGGGTGTTAGGGATAAGTGTGAGGGGTGTTAGGGTTAGGGTGAGGGGTGTTAAGGATAAGTGTGAGGGGTGTTCGGGTTAGGTGTTAGGGTGAGGGGTGTTAGGGTTAAGTGTGAGGGGTGTTAGGGTTAGGTGTTAGGGGTGTTAGGGATAAGTGTGAGGGGTGTTAGGGTTAGGGTAAGGGGTGTTAGGGATAAGTGTGAGGGGTGTTAGGGTTAGGGTGAGGGATGTTATGGATAAGTGTGAGGGGTGTTAGGGTTAGGATAAGGGGTGTTAGGGATAAGTGTGAGGGGTGTTAGGGTTAGGGTAAGGGTGAGGGGTGTTAGGGATAAGTGTAAGGGGTGTTAGGGTTATGGTGAGGGGTGTTATGGATAGG
>CM050165.1:395891677-396006677 GCA_027410445.1 Discoglossus pictus
ATCGTTAGGGATAAGTGTGAGGGGTGTTAGGGTTAGGTGTTAGGGTGAGGGGTGTTAGGGATAAGTGTGAGGGGTGTTAGGGTTAGGGTGAGGGGTGTTAGGGATTAGTGTGAGGGGTGTTAGGGTTAGGTGTTAGGGTGAGGGGTGTTAGGGATAAGTGTGAGGGGTGTTAGGGTTAGGGTGAGGGGTGTTAAGGATAAGTGTGAGGGGTGTTAGGGTTAGGTGTTAGGGTGAGGGGTGTTAGGGATAAGTGTGAGGGGTGTTAGGGTTAGGTGTTAGGGGTGTTAGGGATAAGTGTGATGGGTGTTAGGGTTAGGTGTTAGGGGTGTTAGGGATAAGTGTGAGGGGTGTTAGGGTTAGGGTGAGGGGTGTTAGGGATAAGTGTGAGGGGTGTTAGGGTTAGGGTGAGGGGTGTTAGGGATAAGTGTGAGGGGTGTTAGGGTTATGGTAAGGGGTGTTAGGGATAAGTGTGAGGGGTGTTAGGGTTCGGGTGAGGGGTGTTAGGGATAAGTGTCAGGGGTGTTAGGGTTAGGGTGAGGGGTGTTAGGGATAAGTGTGAGGGGTATTAGGGTTAAGTGTTAGGGTGAGGGGTGTTAGGGATAAGTGTGAGGGGTGTTAGGGTTAGGGTGAGGGGTGTTATGGATAAGTGTGAGGGGTGTTAGGGTTAGGGTAAGGGGTGTTAGGGATAAGTGTGAGGGGTGTTAGGGTTAGTGTGAGGGGTGTTAGGGTTAGTGTGAGGGGTGTTAGGGATAAGTGTGAGGGGTGTTAGGGTTAGGGTGAGGGGTGTTATGGATAAGTGTGAGGGGTGTTAGGGTTAGGGTAAGGGGTGTTAGGGATAAGTGTGAGGGGTGTTAGGGTTAGTGTAAGGGGTGTTAGGGATAAGTGTCAGGAGTGTTAGGGTTAGGGTGAAAGGTGTTAGGGATAAGTGTGAAGGGTATTAGGGTTAAGTGTTAGCTCGAGGGGTGTTAGGGATAAGTGTAAGGGGTGTTAGGGTTAGGGTGAGGTGTGTTATGGATAAGTGTGAGGGGTGTTAGGGTTAGGGTAAGGGGTGTTAGGGATAAGTGTGATGGGTGTTAGGGTTAGGGTAAGGGGTGTTAGGGATAAGTGTGAGGGGTGTTAGGGTTAGGGTAAGGGGTGTTAGGGATAAGTGTGAGGGGTGTTATGGTTAGGGTGAGGGATGTTATGGATAAGTGTGAGGGGTGTTAGGGTTAGGATAAGGGGTGTTAGAGATAAGTGTGAGGGGTGTTAGGGTTAGGTTAAGGGTGAGGGGTGTTAGGGTAAGTGTAAGGGGTGTTAGGGTTAGGGTGAGGGGTGTTATGGATAAGTGTGAGGGGTGTTAGGGTTAGGGTAAGGGGTGTTAGGGATAAGTGTGAGGGGTGTTAGGGTTAGGGTAAGGGGTGTTAGGGATAAGTGTGAGGGGTGTTAGGGTTAGGGTAAGGGGTGTTAGGGATAAGTGTGAGGGGTGTTATGGTTAGGGTGAGGGATGTTATGGATAAGTGTGAGTGGTGTTAGGGTTAGGATAAGGGGTGTTAGGGATAAGTGTGAGGGGTGTTAGGGTTAGGGTAAGGGGTGTTAGGGATAAGTGTGAGAGGTGTTAGGGTTAGGGTGAGGGGTGTTAGGGATAAGTGTGAGGGGTGTTAGGGTTAGGGTAAGGGGTGTTAGGGATAAGTGTGAGGGGTGTTAGGGTTAGGGTGAGGGGTGTTAGGGATAAGTGTGAGGGGTGTTAGGGTTAGGTGTTAGGGTGAGGGGTGTTAGGGATAAGTGTGAGGGGTGTTAGGGTTAGGGTGAGGGGTGTTAGGGATAAGTGTGAGGGGTGTTATGGTTAGGTGTTAGGGTGAGGGGTGTTAGGGATAAGTGTGAGGGGTGTTAGGGTTAGGGTGAGGGGTGTTAAGGATAAGTGTGAGGGGTGTTCGGGTTAGGTGTTAGGGTGAGGGGTGTTAGGGTTAAGTGTGAGGGGTGTTAGGGTTAGGTGTTAGGGGTGTTAGGGATAAGTGTGAGGGGTGTTAGGGTTAGGGTAAGGGGTGTTAGGGATAAGTGTGAGGGGTGTTATGGTTAGGGTGAGGGATGTTATGGATAAGTGTGAGGGGTGTTAGGGTTAGGATAAGGGGTGTTAGGGATAAGTGTGAGGGGTGTTAGGGTTAGGGTAAGGGTGAGGGGTGTTAGGGATAAGTGTAAGGGGTGTTAGGGTTAGGGTGAGGGGTGTTATGGATAAGTGTGAGGGGTGTTAGGGTTAGGGTAAGGGGTGTTAGGGATAAGTGTGAGGGGTGTTAGGGTTAGGGTAAGGGGTGTTAGGGATAAGTGTGAGGGGTGTTAGGGTAAGGGGTGTTAAGGATAAGTGTGAGGGGTGTTATGGTTAGGGTGAGGGATGTTATGGATAAGTGTGAGTGGTGTTAGGGTTAGGATAAGGGGTGTTAGGGATAAGTGTGAGAGGTGTTAGGGTTAGGGTGAGGGGTGTTAGGGATAAGTGTGAGGGGTGTTAGGGTTAGGGTAAGGGGTGTTAGGGATAAAGGTGAGGGGTGTTAGGGTTAGGGTGAGGGGTGTTAGGGATAAGTGTGAGGGGTGTTAGCGTTAGGGTGAGGGGTGTTAGGGATAAGTGTGAGGGGTGTTAGGGTTAGGTGTTAGGGTGAGGGGTGTTAGGGATAAGTGTGAGGGGTGTTAGGGTGTTAGGGATAAGTGTGAGGGGTGTTAGGGTTAGGTGTTAGGGTGAGTGGTGTTAGGGATAAGTGTGAGGGGTGTTAGGGTTAGGGTGAGGGGTTTTAAGGATAAGTGTGAGGGGTGTTCGGGTTAGGTGTTAGGGTGAGGGGTGTTAGGGATAAGTGTGAGGGGTGTTAGGGTTAGGTGTTAGGGGTGTTAGGGATAAGTGTGAGGGGTGTTAGGGTTAGGTGTTAGGGGTGTTAGGGATAAGTGTGAGGGGTGTTAGGGTTAGGGTAAGGGGTGTTAGTGATAAGTTTGAGAGGTGTTAGGGTTAGGGTGAGGGGTGTTAGGGACAAGTGTGAGGGGTGTTAGGGTTAGGGTAAGGGGTGTTAGGGATAAGTGTGAGGGGTGTTAGGGTGAGGGGTGTTAGGGATAAGGCTGAGGGGTGTTAGGGTTAGGGTGAGGGGTGTAAGGGATAAGTGTGAGGGGTGTTAGGGTTAGGTGTTAGGGTGAGGGGTGTTAGGGATAAGTGTGAGGGGTGTTAGGGTTAGGGTGAGGGGTGTTAAGGATAAGTGTAAGGGGTGTTAGGGTGAGGCATGTTAGGAATAAGTGTGAGGGGTGTTAGGTCTTAGGGATAAGTGTGAGGGGTGTTAGGGTTAGGTGTTAGGTTGATGGGTGTTATGGATAAGTGTGAGGGGTGTTAGGGTTGGGTGCTAAGGTGAGGGGAGGATGATGATAAGGGGGGGAAGAGACACAGGGGTGTCCTTGCAGCAGAGATCAAAAGAGTCCTTCAGGACTGTATTGCACACTGTGTACAGTAGCCTAGCTATGGTTTTCACTATTGATGCAGTATCACCTACACTCAGCGTCCTCTCAGTAAGACTGCAAGTTAGTTATGATTCCAAAATGGCTGCTGTCCATGAGGTAGAAGGCTCTGGAAGGGAGTGTATGCTGCTGATTGGCAAGAATGTGTCTACTGACTGTGACATGCAGGGTCAAAGTTTGCTCAATGATAAAGTATAGGGGGCGGGTCAAATATCGCATATGTTCGCAGTTCGCCGCGAACGCGAACATGCTATGTTTGCCGGGAACAGTCCGCCGGTGAACTATTCGCGACATCTCTACTGTTAACATTTAAAAAAATATCCAAAATGTCTACTTAAATTTTTCCTCTGATTTCTCTTTACTATCTCCTGCTAGATCACTAACATTAATTAATATAATGATGCTATAGTTAGGGAAAAATAAATATTTTTATTATGTAGTGATGCCTGTTACAAAAGGGTTGCAGACTAAGGATGAATCTGCACAGACTCTCCATCAAAAATCACAATGAAGGCAGGAACTGTATCCCAGTTGGACACCACTGTTCACAAAATAACCACTTCATCCAAAACTCTAAAATCAAAATACTCAGAGGTCATTTTAAAAACACACAAGAAAAAAAGATCTTTGAAATGAAAATGATAACACTCTGTAATACAATAAACACTGGCCTTAATGTAAATATGGAAATTTTACATCACTGATATGTTTTTTTCTCTCTCTAGTTTATTTCTGGTCAGTTCCTTTCTCTCCTTATAGTTTTATGGTACATCAACCTTTCAAGATGTGCAAATATTTACAACCCTGTTTATTAACTCTAACCTACACTTTTGGAGACTTGTGCACAGCTCACTGAACAGAACATTTTTTGAAAAACCCTGACATTTCTGTATTTAAAATGGGAATCTTCTATCAGTGTTGCTCCTGACATGAAAAAGAGAGGTCCACTGTCGAAAGCTAGTCATAATATTTATGAATATGTATGTCCAATAAAAAAGGTATCACTATATACTGCAATACTCTGATCATATTTATCTATCTATCTATCTATATATAGTTTGTGCAAAATCCAACCCGATGCTTTGCTTAAAAGCTGTTTAATACAGCAGGCATACAGTGGATATAAAAAGTCTACACACCCCTGTCAAAATGTTTTTCCACCTTTAATGTGACCTATAAACTGCACAACTCAATTGAAAAACAAACTGAAATCTTTTAGGTAGAGGGAAGAAAAAATATAAAAATAAAATAATATGGTTGCATAAGTATGCACACCCTTAAACTAATACTTTGTTGAAGCACCTTTTGATTTTATTACAGCACTCAGTCTTTTTGGGTATGAGTCTATCAGTATGGCACATTTTGACTTGGCAAGATTTGCCCACTCTTCTTTGCGAAAATTCTCCAAATCTGTCAGATTGCAAGGGCATCTCCTGTGCACAGCCCTCTTCAGATCACCCCACAGATTTTCAATCGGATTCAGGTCTGGGCTCTGGCTGGGCCATTCCAAAACTTTAATCTTCTTCTGGTGAAGTCATTCCTTTGTTGATTTGGATGTATGCTTTGGGTCGCCTGAAGATTTTGAGCCAATATTGACTGGTATTTCGAACTGTTCATAATTCCCTCTAACTTAACTAAGGCCCCAGTTCCAGCTGAAGAAAAACAGCCCCAAAGCATGATGCTTCACTGTGGGTATGGTGTTCTTTTGGTGATGTGCAGTGTTATTTGTGCGCCAAACATATCTTTTGGAATTATGGCCAAAAAGTTCAACCTTGGTTTCATCAGACCATAACACCTTTTCCCACATGCTTTTGGGAGATTTCAGATGTGTTTTTGCAAAATGTAGCCTGGCTTGGATGTTTTTCTTTGTAAGAAAAGGCTTTCATCTTGCCACTCTACCCCATAGCCCAGACATATGAAGAATACGGGAGATTGTTGTCACATGTACCACACAGCCAGTACTTGCCAGATATTCCTGCAGCTCCTTTAATGTTGCTGTAGGCCTCTTGGTAGCCTCCCAGACCAGTTTTCTTCTCGTCTTTTCATCAATTTTGGAGGGAGCTCCAGTTCTTGGTAATCTCACTGTTGTGCCATATTTTCTCCACTTGATGATGACTGTCTTCACTGTGTTCCATGGTATATCTAATGCCTTGGAAATTCTTTTGTACCCTTCTCCTGACTGATACCTTTTAACAACGAGATCCCTCTGATGCTTTGGAAGCTCTCTGTGGACCATGGCTTTTGCTGTGGGATGCGACTAAGAAAATTTCAGGAAAGACCAACTAGAGCAGCTGAACTTTATTTATTGGAAAACCAGAAGCACTTTAAATGATGGCAGGTGTATGCTGACTGCTAGATTTGGAATGTGATTGCTTAATTCTGAACACAGCTACATCCCCAGTTATAAGAGGGTGTGCAGACTTATGCAACCACATTATTTTTCTTTTTTCTTTTTCTTCCCTCCGCCTAAAAGATTTCAGTTTGTTTTTCAATTGAGTTGTGCAGTTTATAGGTCACACTAAAGGTGGAAACAGTTCTGAAATGATTTATCGTTGTTTAATTTTTTTACAGCACAGAAACCTGACATTTTAACAGGGGTGTGTAGACTTTTTATATCCACTGTATGCTTTAAGGGAGCAATGTTTAAAATTGCTATTTTTGGATTGAAAGAGTGAGGTACATTGTATTCTCATTTGCATGTCCCCGCCTTTTAGACATGCAAATGGTGCAAATGGGCTTTTCAATGTATTATGCATTTTATATATATATATATATATATATATATATATATATATACAGTGTGGTTTATTGTACAAGCATTGGAGTGTGCTATAGCATCAAAACAGACATATCTCTTAGTACTGACCATTATATTATTATTAAGAAATTATTGTTATAAGATATATTTTGAGCAAATGGTCAAATAATAATAATTCAGTGATTTTTTTTACTTTAATTTTGAGAAGTGTATTCATTCACATGATGCTATCCATTTAAGTACAAATAATTAGTATTTGCAACCCACATCAAAATCAATTTTAAACAGTGGTGAATAGTTTGTTTGATATATATCCATAAGAACAGCTTTAGATAGGTGTAGTTTTATCTTGCTTTCTACTGTCTTTTTACAGTTCAGAAGAAAAGCTAACTTTCTGTGCTACTGAGGCATTGCAAACTGACAGATCTTAAAACATTTGCAAAATTGCTTTGTAAATCCAGGGATACTCTAGAGATCCCTTCTTCCTCTTAGATGGTTTCTAAACCTCATTATCTTCTAGTTTAGCTCAGTATTCTGGCCAACTGTCAGATGGCTTGTGAATGCTGCCGCTAATGAACTACAAACCGGCAAGGGAAAAGTGCTGTCCTACTACAATATTTATGCACTAGGAGATCCTGTATATCATTTTATCATGTATATGGTGTGTGAATGACAGCTCTAAGGATTTGTGATAATGTGCATAGAGTTAAAATAAATTTCTGAAAGCCTCACATACTTCTACAGGGCTCTGTATTTAAAATTCTGATGATTAACCTGTGCTCACATGAATATAACAGAATGGTCCAAGTGTTATTTAAGTTTGTCGGTTTCAATTTTACAAAACAATATTCACTAATCAATATTTCAACGAATAGACTTAGAACAAATAGGTAAAAAACAGGAAAAAGACAAAACTGATAATAAATGTTGAGCAGAGAAGAAAAGCGTGTGTTTACCAAACAACATTTTGTATATCTAGCCATGGCTGCTTTTCACAATTAAGAAAGTCAAAAGACCTTTATACTTTAGAGCAGTGGTAGTCAACTTGTTCCCTACCACCCACTAGTGGGTGATTCAAGCTTTCATGGTGGGCGGCAGGGTAATGGCTAAGTGGCGTCGCTAGAGACCCGCAGCAACACGCTTGGCTGGTTGGAGAGCTGGTGAGAGTGCCAGGGACAGCAGTAAGTAACGGATTACTATCAGCGTAAGTACCGGGTGATACATAGCTAGGGTCGTATGATTTATGTAACCAGAAATGAGAGAGGGTAAACTGAGTTACTGCTGCACCAGTGAACGGTAAGGACATTTTACCATCAAGTGAGCGGTAGGTATTCAAAGGTTGATAACCCCTGCTCTAGAGTGAATATAAACAGACTAACAATGAAGAAACCTGTTATATGTCTGTGTTCAGTTGTTTCAGCAGCAGTATTGCTCCCGAAAATTTCATGATACCTACAGTAGGTAATGGTGCATAATCATACAGTTTCACAGTGTCATAATCAACACAAATGTAAAATGACAGTGCCAAACATGATATTAAATGTTAGCAAAAAAGCCTTTCAACAAGAGCTATTTTGTGAGTTAGAAACTAGGCTTACATTAATGGGTCCCACAAGAACAAAACAGTGGTGTCTCTGGGTGGGTTAGCTAACTCAAGCATATCCAACCGAACAAAAAGAATGTTATAATGACAGACACATACTGTAAAGGGATACATGTAAAAAATGGGTTTGGATCAAGTGATAAGGACCTGTTGCTACCTCAGTTGCATGACCCAACCCAGAATCCATAGACTAAAGCGGAGTCCATATACTTCCTGGGATTATTATCCTTTTTAGATATGTAGCTGCCCTTGACCATGCCCCTACTTTAATGGATTTCTAAAATGGTAGATATACAATTGTAATATTTGAGTACTGATATTAAATTTCTCTAAAAGTATATAAATCACATTATATCATAGTCATATAATCATTGTAACTCTGTGTACAGATTTACAGGACATGTTGGGGCTTTAAAATAGTATAATAATAGTATTAATAGTGGTATTGCTAATGAGTGGTGCTGCAAATGTTGCATGACCCAACCCAGAATTCATAGACTAATGTAAAGTAATTGTACTTCCTGGGATTATTATCCTTTTTAGATATGTAGCTGTACTTGCCACTGTTTTAATGGATTTATAAAATGGAAGATAAACAATTGTTATTTGAGTACTGCATGTTAAAAGTATTTGTCATATAATATTACTTTATGTCATAGCAATATCACATATATAGTTGTCGTACTGCGAGTTGTCGTTACGCTTTGCGTGCTCGCATGGCGAGCCCACAACTGCGGCCCTTGCAAAGCGAGGGACGGAGTTATGGGGGTGGAGGCCTGCGGGACTTAGCTGCAATGAGTGCCGAACGCAGCACTCTCTCTCCTCGCCACTCTCTTTCTCCTCCAGCCCCCAGCCTGCTGCATCTCCTCCGGCCTGAGCACACTTGGCGCTCATTGCAGGGCTCGCCTGCCCCACTAATGCTGTCCTCCCTCCTTCCCCCTTATCCTCCTCCTTCCCCCTTATCATCCTCCTCCTTCCCCATAACCTCCTCCTCACTTTCCCCTTCTCCAATCCCTATCCCCCTCTATGCTTACTTCTTACTATGATGCAGGAGCTGCCTTTGCTCATCTCTCCCCCGCAGCATGTCTTCCGGCTGTGTCCGGAACATCATATGCTAATGACGTGACGTCACATGTGCCAGTCCAGAAGGCGCTCATTGCACTGAGAGCCTCGCAAAGTGAGGCGAGCAGTTGAGGTACGCTGGACTTAGGCTGCAATGAGCGCCGAAGGCACGCAGTTGGTTCAAACGCATAGCTCCAAAACACTGAAAAAACACCAAAAAAATACAAATAATATAATAACACACTCACACACAGCACATGGGGAGAGCCAGGAAGCCTGGGAGTGAAGTTGCAAACTAATTTGAGCCATATCTTGCACTTTTCAATGCTCGAAAATCGACTGAGGGAAAAAATGGCGGCTGAAAAAACGTAAAAATTCAGAAAGAGGATGAAAATGAGGCTCAGCAACGCCAGGCATGCAGAACTTACAAAATTCACGCGCCAAAGACAGTAACACTTACACGAACAATGCCAGGAACGCGGGACTTTGAAAATAAAACCAACGACAACCAGCGCGCGCCACGCAAATGGTGCTCAGAGGAGCAAAAGCCTCACATTGTGATGCAAACAGCATTGCCAGCCTTACAATTTTATTCCCGTCATTTTTGACGGGCAATTTCCTAGTAGTATAATAATAAGTAGTGTTAGTAGTAGTATTGCTAATAAGTGGTGCTGACAAATGTAAGAAGCACAGTGTAGAGAGAACTTTTTAAAACCAGAATATAATTTATATTCTATGACATGCATATATGTTTTATCTATTTTCAATCTGCATTTTTCTGTCTCTTGAGCAACGGTACAATTTAGTCACTGTCACTTTGTATTGCTGTTTTATTGCTTCTTGGATCTGTCACACTGTATCTCCTGAGAAAACCAGTATGGCTGGTGGTTGGTATCACAAAATCTTGTGGTACTGGCATCTTTCCTTACACCTTCCAGTCTACTCTTGGCTAATTTTCCCCTAACCCTTACTTTTTATAAAGGAGGGTTAATTAGCATAGCGTATGTTTAAACAGCAGATTGCCTTGGAGAGTGCATATCCTTTAGTCTGTTAGAGACACTGTTATTGGATTTGAAAACCAGCTACTGTGAGATAATACATGGTACAGTATTTGTAGCAGTCTGTGATACAGATATTATATTGGAACAATGTTACTGTGTGATAATGACATATATACAATTTATAACTACTAACCTTGCAAACATTTGCAATATAAATAAAAAAGATTACAATTATGACTAACACTTATATTACCGTTGACATTTACATTATTTTTCTAGTTTATAAATAGTATCTGTCATGATCCCCCTGACCATCAGTCCTATGGATTTTGAGGCAGGCCATTACGCTGGCTGCTTAATGACCCCTATCAGGACTGCCTCCTGGGAATATGTGGTTGTGGGACTGGGCTCAGAAGTTTCAAAGTATGTTTTATAGCTAGTTAATATGTTGTATTAAGTTGATTAGCCTATGTATGTTGGTTGCTGTGTGTTGTGTTGCTTCTCTATGTGTGTGTTTGACTTGTGATGTTGGAGCCTGTGTATTGCATGTTAGGTTCATGAACAGTTAACTAATTTGGAATGTAGTGATTTAATCTGTAACTGACAGTTTAGATTCAGTTAGGTGATCTGTCAGTTATGTAATGTGTGTCTCTGAGGTAACTGTCATTTTAAGAAGCAGTCAAGTCAGTTTTGAATGCGGTCTGTGATGCTTCTTACAGGAGGAAAGCAAGGTATCAGCCATTAGTGACTCTGAGAAGATGAATATATATATGGAACAAGATATCTCTCTCTCTCTCTCTTTTTTTTCTCTCCTATATATATATAATCACATATATAGTCATTAGTGTTAGGAACGCTTACAATGTTGGTCACATTTTGCGAGCCTCGCAAAGAGTGTTGAGCTGTCGACCACGCAGGACTTAGGCTGCAATGAGCGCCTTCGGCGCTCATTGCACTTCTTGCCTCACAAAGCAAGGTGAGCAGTTGAGGCATGCGGATCTTAGGCGGCGAGCAGTTTTACGCGACTGTGAGCCTCACAAAGCGAGGTGTGCAGTTGAGGCACGTTCGCAACTGCGAGCCAAGCGCGTAACTCTAAAACCCAAAAAACAAACAAAATAATTTAACAAACAATAATAACACACAGCCCTGGAGAGCCAGGAAGTCTGGGAGTGAGGTTGCAAGTGAATTTGAGCCATATTTGGTGGTTTTCGTCAATACAAAATCGGCTAAGCAAGGGGAAAAAATGTCGGGCAAAAAACTTAAAAATTCTGAAACTGGATGAAAACGAGGCTGAGCAAAGCCAGAAGGTGCTCAGAGGAGCAAAATAAAGGGAGGTAACTGAGGTAACATCTATAAAAGATTTATGTATGTATCAGCATTTCTAGAGAAGGTACTGCTGAAGTGGATGTTAAAATGTAATGAAGCCTTGAAATACAAAATGCACACAAACTGTTACAGAATGTTATCAATTCAAGTTTAAACATACATCCATTGGACTTGTTACGAATTACAAAAGGAATTAAAGCAGTTCCTGATTTTTTATAATGCTGAGTCTGAGTTCATATTTTTAAATGCTGCATCTGAGTAAGGGCATTTTAGAGACATCAGCTGTCTTGGTGAAGGGAAATAAAAGAACCCGGTGGCTCTGCTGGGTAGGTTTGGCCATAACAGCCTTATCACACCCAACCGAAGAAAGCTGATTATAACAGTACTAGCGACTTGCCCATCAAAAATAATGGCAATAAAATGTGAAGCCTGGCAATGGTGTTTGCCACACATTGTGAGTCTCTCCCCCTCTCCTTTACTGGCCTCACCATGAGCGCCTTTGGTGCTCCTCACAGGCCTCGCAATGAGTGTCTTAGGCGTTCATTGCAAGCATCTCCCCCCCTCTTCTTGTCCCACCCTCTATTTGATGGGAGGGGCTCATTGCAAGCCTCTCCCCCTCTACATCTTTCCCCCTCTAGTTGATGGAAGGCGCTCATTGTGAGCTTCTCCCCCCTCTACTTCCTCTTCCCTATGTCTCTTCTCCCCTCTCCCTCCGCTGTGTCTTTGCCCCCTCTCCCCCCCTGTGTCTCTTACACCCCTCTCCCGCCCCTGTGTCTTTCCCGCCCCTGTGTCTCTCCCCCCCTCCGTCTCTTCCCCCTCTCTCTCCCCTGTGTCTCTTCCTCCTTTATTTTTAAATTATTATACTGGTTCTAACATTTTTTAAAACATTTGCTGATTCTATGAAGAAAAAAGCATTATAATAACTTTTATTTATTTTTCTTTGATGGCAGTTCTTTAACTTAATAAAAATGTAATTGTAAAAACAAAATATGTGTTAATAAATGTTCTATTAAATGCAAAAGTTTTAGGGGTGCTCCGTGAGATGTGTGCATATATGCGTTGTAATTTTTATGAATTATAAATCACCAGAAAAATAAAATCACAATCAATAAGTTACATTTTCTGTTGTACTCGACGATTTATGCTTTGCAGATGCAACCCATTTTCTAAGCTTGGTTAATCCTGAATCCGTGCACCATGTAATCATTTTAATGTGCTTCATTTTACTAATTTGAAAAATACATAGAGAAATAGTCTGTTCAGTGAAGATACGACAACTCATGAAACAATCCTTTTTTTATAACATATTTTACTATTACAAATGCAATCTGTAATTGTCTCCTTGTTTAAGGGGGTATGAATAGGATACTTGTTCTTATGCCAATATTGTTTGGTGCCAAATTCAGTGGATTATTGTCCCACCCCATCTTTCTTGTTCTAAGCTATATGTTTCTTTCTGCCATCTCATGTTTTTTCCTGATAATCAGGCCAACACATTCTATGTACTGATAACTTATAGTTTTAATATTCATATACATGGATTATTTGGATTATATTGGCTAGATATTTAGGTTATACCCTTAAGGAAACAGTGTTATATGAATGATAAAATTGTTCTTGACAACTGCACAAACAACCAAGTTTAAATTATTTCTATTAAATATTATAAAAAGTATTATATACATTAATAATAATGATTATATAGGACATTTTTATTTAGGAAAATAGAACAATTCTGTGTAAGTGCATTTATACAAAATTAAGAGCATGTAAAGTATAATTCATTCTTACCATATACTTAAATGTCAAACAAAAATAATTATTGCCTATCTGTCATAAAAAGAAAAAAAAAGAAAACTTGATATTCAAACAGTTTACTTTTTATTAAGAATTTTTTTTTTGACCCTAGTAGAGATCATTTTAAAATACTGGGAACATTTAAATTGCATGACACTCTATCACATAATGGTTCATATTTATTGAACTAGGTTAAAGTACAAGAAATTGAAGTTAACTATTCCATTAGACTCTAACTCCTAACCACTAAGTTTCTTGGGCAACCCTAAGGACGTCCATGGTCCCTACCCTGCCCACTAAGTGCCCCAATAGTAGTTAAAGACTCACATAGGGGTTCATAAGGTCCCACATAGTCTTTCAGCATCATTCTATACCAAGAATAATGGAACTTACCACCATTTTTTTTCAAAAATCATTAGGAAAATCAGCACTTCTAAATATATGTTAAGATTATGCTATGTGATTGAGGTTTGAAATTTTAGATATTATCCTTTGTGGAAAACAATGCATTTCATTACTGTAAAGTATACAGTATACTATCTAACAAAATGTATTTTCAACAAATGCCCACCTTATTAACTCCTTTGGGGAACAATTAAGGAAGGGAAACAAATTTACCTTATTTTTTTACTGAATTCAGTATTGGAATAAAATAAGACTAAAACAATAAAGTATAGCTACTTAGCAGTTTTTTTTTTAGTTCAGATGATTTGGCAGACAATCCAAAATATCTTACTTGCTTACTTATTTTGCCAAGATATCATTTAAGAACTACTTTATAGTCATACAAAAGCAGGTAAAATTGAATTGTACCAACATTCTCATTAAGAAATATACTTTCTGAAAGTAAGAGATAAATGACTGGATCACATAAAAAGAATAAGATATGGACTTTGTATAACTTGGACTCTAACTTTTTTATAGAGGCTGCCAAGATAAAATGATATATGGTTTTAGTTATTTTCCTTTACAAGAGGAAAGTAATTAATAGCCCAATGAAAATATAATTTGCTGGTATGTTATTCTACGTGGCTCATTTATAATAGTGTCTAAAAAACATCATAAAATGACAAAAAAAAAAAGCAAATCAAAAGTAGGCATTTTAGATTGTGTTTAGGTACTGCATGTGCTTTAGGTAAAATTTAAAATGATTTAACTTACTTTCAACAAACTGTTATTATTTCTATCATTTTCATTTCTATCATTTTTATTATGACATTGCAATTAATATATGCAGAATTATGCCTGGTTACGTACTCAGAGGCTCTTTTAGTTCACTTGTGCCCTTCAACATCCTGTAGTATATCAGTCTGGTCTCACTCAAAAGAGTGATCCAGCCCCGAAATAGCATGCAATTCTACCCTGAACAAGAGTAGCAATGAACCCCAGATGTATGTTTCAGCCTCTCTTAGGCCTCTTCATTGTGGTTTAGCTGAATTCCCTAAAGCACAGTGAGCAAGGAGTCCATTTATGGAGCCCCTATCATCCTTAGGCTGATAAAACCCCTAAGGGTCATTAGCAAAAACAAATCAGTTGTGCCCTTCATGGGGAGAAATATTCTGAAGTATATCAGTCAAGTCTGACTCAAAAGAGTGATCCAGCCGTGAGATGCCAAGCAATTCTACTCTGAC
Source organism: Discoglossus pictus (assembly GCA_027410445.1). Lineage (NCBI taxonomy): Eukaryota > Metazoa > Chordata > Amphibia > Anura > Alytidae > Discoglossus > Discoglossus pictus. The sequence goes on from CM050165.1 coordinate 395,906,315, forward strand.
CAGGAGAAACAGCAAACCCCAAGCGTACATTTCAACCTCTCTTGGGCCACGTCAGGGAAGTTTAGCTGAACTTCCTAAGTCACAGTGAGTAATGAGTCCACGGCTGGAGCTCCCCATCACCTTTAGGGTGACAAAATCACTAAGGGTAATTTAATAAGCAAAACCAAAGTCAGAAGTGACCCCCTGAAAATGTTCTGCGCTATGCCCTGCCTTCAGCTACTAATCCGAAATACACCATCACTGAGCCAAGTACTGGAGACCGTATCTCCAAAAGGATATAAATAAGTTATGAAAGAATCAAAAGAACCATGCAGCTAAACAGGTGTATGGTTTAATAGGCAAAAATAAAGCAATTTAAGAATGTCTGGGATAAGCATATCTTGAGGATTAATTAATCAAACTTTTTAGTTAGAATGGGCAGGCTAGAGAGACCATTTGGTTTTTAACCACCGTCAGATCTATTTTTCAATGCTTGCTAGTCTCCATGATTATGAATTTACACAATAAAAAAAAAATTAAAGGAACTAGTGGATATGTACAGCATGTATTTGCAAACACATTATATTGTAGACTCAAAATAAAATACACATTGATATAGGTTTATTCAACTAGAAATAAAGTACATCAGAAATTAATATGGCAATTTGTATAGATATATTAATCATGATAATAGTTAGCCGGCACTGAAAACAATAGTTTATATTTCTGTTCTGACTATTTATTTTAATTAAAATAGAAACAGCTCAAAATGTAAATACATTGAATATACTTAATCTATTTAGTTTAATTAAGACATTTTCGCATATACCGTTGTATATACCCCATAGCGTTTGCCACTACTGACTGCACCTTTGATTGGATTCCATAAACCCTGTGGCACCTTCTCATCTTAGACAGCATGCACATGTTTGCATTGAGACTATCAATTGGCTACTAGTGATTTATTTACTGCCGTAAACAACATCTTTATTTTATCAGAAGAAAAAATATACATAATAATGAATAATAGAGCCTGGAAGATTCTTAGAATGGAAAGATCATGACTAACTCTGACTTGCAAGCTGCTGGGTGTAATATACTAACAATTTAATAAACTCAGAGAAACAAGTTTTCTCTCATTGCTTCAACTGTTGTTGAATCAAACTGCATATGCATATATGTGTTTAAAATCAGAGTACTTTAAACAGTTTAACAGGCAAGATAGGAGTTGCTTCTTTCCATCTTATTGGCCTGACTGCTAAGTGCCAAAGGCATTTATAAACAAACCAATTTTTATTTCAAATACATTTTAATGCAAATGTTGACCATACTGCTTTTTTTGTTGCTTCTGTTGGTTCAGGGACTAGTTTCAGAAAACTTGATTATATTACACACTACAATTACTCACTATCAACATTCCTACAAAAGTCTGCACCACCACTATTCAGCACGCTCCCTGCACTCACACTCAGCCATGTAATGTGACTCAAAGCAAAGAGTATATTTTCAAAAATGCTCCTGCACTGCTGAGCATAGGAAGTATATACTCCAGAGGACTTCTTACACTATAAATTTACACTTATGCTCTTAATTTGTCTAAGCAAACCTACTTTACATCCCTCGTTGCAACACTGTAATCTAATCAGAAACACCAATTTTCAACCTTCAAATCCATTCTCAGCCGCCACTTCCCAATCCATTGCTTAGGTTCACAGCACAAGACCTTGTCAACCACTTAAAAAATGACATCTCTACACCCCACACCCTAGCCACATTGCATCCACCCTCTCTCCTCCCACAGAAACACTCTACTTCTTCACACCCATAACCAGATTACCCATTAGGTCAACTAGGCAGTCACCCATGGGCGCTTCCCTGTGAAGGGTGCCTCATTTTTATTTTAAAAATCCCTAAAAAAAATTTCTGGCTTAAAAAAAATAAAGATAGATATATAGGCCCTCATTCAATTGCAATTTGGCCAATTGAATAGGGCTCTAAATAAGCACATAACATATATTTTTTAAAGAAGTTTTTAGTTAGTAAGCATCTATCCAAAAGCAAGGTTTTCACTAACTAAAAACTTCTTTAAAAAAAATATGCTATGTGCTTATTTAGAGCCTTATTCAATTGGCCAAATCGCAATTGAATGAGGCCCTTAGATATTACTGTTTTATCATCGGCATGCTATATTATGTAATTCCGTATCTATGTGTGTTATTTTGTATGTTTAAATTTGTGTTAAGGTCTGACTATCTCTGTAGTATTCATGTATATTGTGTATAAAGAGACTTAATGGAATCTGCAGTGTTGGGAGGCTGTGAGAACCTCCACAGAAGCTCCATCAAAAAGCACAATGAGGAAAGTTACTGTACCCCAGTTGGGCACCATTTCACCCAGGAGAATCACTCCATCCAGAACCTAAATATAAAAATACTCAGAGTGAATTTTAAAACTATTCAATAGCAGAAACCTTTTGAATTAAAAATGATTACATTTTTTTAATACAAAGGATGCTGGGCTTTATATTGATTTCAGTTTTCTACCCCACTATCTAAATGTCTTATAACTCATACACATTCCACATACCTTACCCGTTCAAATGCTGTTCTAATCCACAAACTGTGGTGACATTTATTGCTCTTAATTATGACGCTGGTGTGCTCTTATCTCCTATCTCATACTGACCTATCAGGACATTGTTTACTATGCTGGTCTATTTCTCACTAATCTCTGCCCAAGTAATTTTTTTTTTAATTTTTCCAAAATTATATATTTTTTTCCTCTTCCATTCTGTCCACTTTGCCTACTTCGCTCATATTTTTATCAGTATTGCTTTTGACTTGATAAAGAGAGGATCATCTCTCGAAAGCTTGTCATGAAAACTATGAATTTGTCTGTCCAATAAAAAAGGTATCACTATATACTGCAATGCTCTCATTATTCATCTATATACACACACATATATATATATATATAGATTGAGGTAGCTGTGAATGTCCAGTAATCCAGTTGAATAATTAGAGTATTGGAGTAAATATTGATACCTTTTTTATTGGACAAACTTTTTCATAATATAGCGACAATCTTTCGAGAAAAGATCCTCTCTTTATCAAGTCAAAAACTCTCTTTCTGTTTACTGTTTTTAGTTCATATTTGTATCAGTTTTGCTTTTTGACTTGATAAAAGAGAGGATCTTCTCTTGAAAGCTCGTCGCTATATTATAAATAAGTTTGTCCAATAAAAAAGGTATCACTATTTACTGCAATACTCTGGTTATTCAACTATATAACTGTGTGGTATTGGGGTATCTGATCTGTGTCTGTGTGTGTCTATGTCTGTGTTTTGTCCATGTGTGTGTGGGTGTGGACTAAGTGGTCATAATGTGCGTACGGATGACTGTCCGCCTTAAGAAATATAGTATACACGAATAAATGTGAATTAAAAATATTCTTATATGATGTATTATAAGGTAGTGCAGGCAGCTGGTGAGACACATCATGATAACACACCCAATAAGCAGACTACATGCCTCAGGAAATACAACCATATCTTGTGAGAAATGTTAATGCTCCTCTCACACTCACAACTTCACCTATGTATAATCGATTTCCCCAGGGCCCAGCTGAGGCATCACCATTTATTTTTTCTAATTAAAAACTAGCTGTATGACTGTTTTCCTGATTACTTATGCTCTTAGTTAGACAAATTTTTTTCAAACATTTTTTTTGTGCAGTGGCCTTTAACTTACACAATTTCAGAGATTTTATTTGTGATACAAGTGATCATGAAATGTGTTTGTGCAGCTTATGTTTGCTGTCCTCCCTAAAAAATATATAAATAATATGGCCTACATTAAATTCATTTAATAAACAAGTAATAACTCACTGTGTGTATGAGTAGCCATGTTGTTAAAATGGCAATGGCTGTTATGGAGAAATATCTGTGATTTGCTCACACAGCAAGAGAGCGATATACACGTACAGAAAAGGTGAAAAATGGGTGGGTGAATACCTTGCGCATGTGCCTCTGGCACATGTCCATCCTCCTTCTAGGAGGCCGTCAACAAACACTCATGCTCTCTTTTGATCCTTCATCCCATTCTAACTATTGCCCCATCTTTCTACTCTGCAAGCCTCTAAACTACTGGAATACTAGCCTACACCAGCCTTAATTACTTCTTAACATACCTCTCCTTGCTCGACCCACTGCAATCTAGCGACCATTACCAACACCCAACTGAGACTGCTCTTAATAAGGTAACAAATAACCTAGTGACTGCTAAGTCCAGGGGACACTCCTCCTTACTAATATTTCTTGATCTCTCTGCTGCCTTCAACACAGTTGCCCACACTCCATTCCTTAGGCCTTCGTGGCACAACCTTAAACACTCATGGTTTAAGTCTCTGTTACTTCACCGTCTCCTACCATGGCAGCTCCTCCCTTCTACTAGTCCTTTCTGTTAGGGTCTACCCGAGTATCACTGTTCTCTCTCTACACATCCTCTTTTGGCAAACATCAGCTTCTATGACAATACCCAAAATCTATCTCTCCTCACAAGACCATACTAACAAATGTAAAAAAAACATGTCTTTCACACACATCTGCCTGGATGGCCTCCTGACATTTAAAAATGTATGTTTCCAAGACTGAGCTGTTACTAATTCCCCTTTACTTATCTGCCTTTATATCTGAAATTTGTCTTACTGTAGACAAGGTATAAATCACCCTTGCATGTCAAGTGAGATGTCTTCGTGTCATGCTTGACTCGGACCTCTCTTTCAATAACCCACACTCAATAACTAACCAAATCCTACCATCATCACCTCCGAAACATCTCCAAAACCAGTCTCTTCCTCACCGAAGATCCTACAAAGACACTGATCCAAGTTCTCATAATGTTGACTAGTGCAATTCTATCTCAATGGACTTCCATTAAACCACCTGTCCCCACTCTAGTCCATCCTGAATGATTCCACCAGATTCAACCACCTCAATCAATGCTCATCATTGACTGCCCTTCTCTGCCAGTCCCTTCAATGGCTATCCATTTTTTTGAGAATAATTTTAAAAATTAGCCTCACTTTCAAAGCTCTCAACAACACCACATCTCTTATCTTGTGCCTCCACAAAAACTCCAAAACATCCTCTCCATTCTTCCCAAGATTTTCCCTCACTACTATTAACTCCTAACATGTCCCCTGCAGGACTTCTGAAGATGAACTCCTATTTAGTGATGTCGCGAACATCAAATTTTCAGTTCGCGAACCGCGGACGCGAATTCCATCAAATGTCCGCGAACGGACGAACATTTGCGAACCGCCATAGACTTCAAAGGGCAGGAGAAATTCAAAACCCACAGGGACTCTTTCTGGCCACAATAGGGATGGGAAAGTTGTTTCAAGGGGACTAACACCTGGACTGTGGCATGCCGGAGGGAGATCCATGGCAAAACTCCCACAGAAAATTACATCGTTGGTGCAGAGTCTGGTTTTAAGCCATAAAGGGCATAAATCACCTAACATTCCTAAATTGTTTGGAATAACATGCTTTAAAACATCAGGTATGATGTTGTATCGATCAGGTAGTGTAAGGGTTACACGCGCTTCACAGTAACAGACCAATCTCCCCGTTTAATGCACCGCAAACAACCGCAAACAGTCCCTTTGCACAACCGCAAACTCCCCATTTGCACATGGTTGGATACCAAGCTAGCCATGTCCCGTTCCTTGTCCTCACTGATGTCATTGAAGGTCTCTTCCTCCACCCAGCCACCAAGGGTTCCTGAATGGTGACAACAAGCCCCCTGGGACGCCTGCTGTGTTTGGTCTTCCACCTCCTCAAAGCCACCTTCCTCCTCTGACTCCTCTTCTTAAGACTCCCAGAGTCTGGGGGCTTCCACTGCCCAGCATGGAATATTATACACAGGTCAGAGTCTCGGGGCTTCCACTGCCTAGCATGGAATATTATACACAGGTCAGAGTCTGGGGGCTTCCACTGCCCAGCGTGGAATATTATACACAGGTCAGAGTCTGGGGGCTTCCACTGCACAGCATGGAAGATTATACGCGTTGCCTCTGTCTGCGTTATTATAAGGTGTGTACTGTTAAGTAGTACTATTCCTATCGGTTTAATCCCTGTTACGTCCACTATCAGGGGACGTGTATATGGCATGGATTTTTGGAAGCGGGAGATGGAAAAAGATGCTTGGTCGGTTCTCCCACATCAAATTTGGGGCACTGCGCGTGCAATCTAAGGTGCCACCAGATATGAGTGTCACTGTGCACTGGCAAAAGTTGGCAGAGTAGATGCAATAGGCTTCACACACACGCCTGTAGGCAGGCAATTGCTATTCAATCTATTACAGTCAAAAAAGTGTTGTTTTATGTCACTGTACACTACGGTTGCACCAGATATGAGTGTCACTGTGCACTGGCAAAAGTTGGCAGACTAGATGCAATAGGCCTCACACACACGCCTGTAGGCAGGCAACTGATATTCAATCGATTACAGTAAAAAAAGGGTTGTTTTATTTCACTGCACAATACAGTTGCACTAGATATGAGTGTCACTGTGCACTGGCAAAAGTTGGCAGACTAGATGCAATAGGCCTCACACACACGCCTGTAGGCAGGCAACTGATATTCAATCGATTACAGTAAAAAAAGGGTTGTTTTATTTCACTGCACACTACGGTTGCACTAGATATGAGTGTCACTGTGCACTGGCAAAAGTTGGCAGACTAGATGCAATAGGTCTCACACACACGCCTGTAGGCAGGCAACTGATATTCAATCGATTACAGTAAAAAAAGGGTTGTTTTATTTCACTGCACACTACGGTTGCACTAGATATGAGTGTCACTGTGCACTGGCAAAAGTTGGCAGACTAGATGCAATAGGCCTCACACACACGCCTGTAGGCAGGCAACTGATATTCAATCGATTACAGTCAAAAAAAGGGTTGTTTTATTTCACTGCACACTACGGTTGCACTAGATATGAGTGTCACTGTGCACTGGCAAAAGTTGGCAGACTAGATGCATTAGGCCTCACACACACGCCTGTAGGCAGGCAACTGATATTCAATCGATTACAGTAAAAAAAGGGTTGTTTTATTTCACTGCACACTACGGTTGCACTAGATATGAGTGTCACTGTGCACTGGCAAAAGTTGGCAGACTAGATGCATTAGGCCTCACACATACGCCTGTAGGCAGGCAACTGATATTCAATCGATTACAGTAAAAAAAGGGTTGTTTTATTTCACTGCACACTACGGTTGCACTAGATATGAGTGTCACTGTGCACTGGCAAAAGTTGGCAGACTAGATGCAATAGGTCTCACACACACGCCTGTAGGCAGGCAACTGATATTCAATCGATTACAGTAAAAAAAGGGTTGTTTTATTTCACTGCACACTACGGTTGCACTAGATATGAGTGTCACTGTGCACTGGCAAAAGTTGGCAGAGTAGATGTAATAGGCCTCACACACACGCTAGCAGGCAGGCATATGCAATTAGATTACACAGAAAAAAATAATAAAATAAAATAAAAAGGGCTTTTGGGGTTGCTGTCCTTGCAGCAGATATCAAAGGAGTCCTTCAGGTGTGTAGTGAAAGCTAAATACACAGCCTGGCTATCTATTTCCCTATTAAATCAGCAGAAAAAATAATAAAATAAAATAAATGATGTTCTAGCCCTAAAAAGGGCTTTTTGGGTTGCTGTCCTTGCAGCAGATATCAAAGGAGTCCTTCAGGTGTGTAGTGAAAGCTAAATACACAGCCTGGCTATCTATTTCCCTATTAAATCAACAGCAGGTAGAATATATGTCCTCTCTCAACGAATGCAGCTACAGAATGATTCTAAAATGGAGGCTGTCATTCAGATGGAAGGCTCTGGAAGGGAGTGTATGCTGCTGATTGGCTGGAATGTGTCTGCTGACTGTAAGGTGCAGGGTCAAAGTTTCCTCAATGATAAAGAATAGGGGGCGGACCAAAAAGTGCATATTTTTGCCGTTCGTTGCGAACGCGAACTTTCGAAAATCGCTGCGAATAGTTCTCCGGCGAACTGTTGGGGACATCACTACTCCTATTCTTTTGAATTTTCAAACATTTTCTGAAAACCCACCTGTGCAGAGAAGCTTACCACCTTCCTCCTTAATAAATCATCCACACCTTTATACTGTTACCTATGCTGGTATGCATATTTTTCCATCATCATTAATCCATCCATCCAGCAGTACCTTTAAACTTTCAATCCCCCTCCACCTCTTAGATGGTTAGCTCTCCAACAGCAGGGCCCCCATTTCTCATTTATCAGTGTGTATGCATGTCATTTTGTACCTGCCTTCTAATGTGTGTAAATGATTATCCATTGTTTATTATACTCCTAGAGCTACTTAATCTGTTGGCAGTCTAAAAATAAAACATAATACAGTAGAATCCCGGTTATCCGGCACCCAGCTAACCAGGTCTCTCAAGCAACCAGGACTGGCATCAATTCCCCATTTTCAAAAAACTAAACTGGCATAACCAGCAATATTCGGCAGTTCGAGACTGCAAAAAAAAAATACTAACTTTTTTCTAATTATTTTTTCTGGTGCTTATGCCTTTTTAAATGTATTTTTAAGGGGTTTTGGGGGGTTTAAGGGTCGTGTAGACTCTTACATTTGGGGGTGCCGGATAACAGGGTTTTTACTGTAATAATTATAGTTATAGTGGGCACCTTAAAGTTTGTGGGTATGAACTGAGAAATAATTTATGTGATCTTTTTGGCACCCCGACTTTAGCTTGCACAGCAAATGCGTGCCGACCTCAGCTCCGACAGTGGTGCGCTTTTGTAAATCGTGGGTCAAATGCACTGTTCTAAAATGTTTCACCTAAAGTCCTGAATCCCTCAGACCCCATGCCTAACCCTAACCCTTAGACTCAGACCCCAAGCATAACCCTAACCCTCAGACCCCAAGCATAACCCTAACCCTCAGACCCCATGCCTAACCCTAACCCTTAGACTCAGAACCCATGCCTAACCCTAACCCTCAGACCCCATGCCTAACCCTTACCCTTATACTCAGAACCCATGCCTAACCCTAACCCTCAGACCCCATGCCTAACCCTTACCCTTAGACCCCATTACCTTATTTGATGTGGCGTGCTCCTTTCGGGCCGCACTCCTGTCTGGTGCGCTATTGTTGCTGTGCACATGTGTCTGTACGCAGATGACGGCACGCATTCGAATTGCGCTGTAATATCGTGCTACCAATCTTTTTAATCAAGTATTTTCATGAATAAAAATCCTCCTTTATTTTGCCCAGAGAAATTGGATTTTCTCTGCCCATCCTTCCTGTTCTAGTATTCTCTGACCAACCATGGTCTTTCCTTCGACTATTTGGACATTTTCGCACCTGTAAAAAAATATTAACCTCCATCTACCTCCATCTGCTGCCTCATAGTGCATCTGATAGACCACTTGAGCCTCATTTTCTCTACAGGGTTTGTATGCTGCCTGTAACCTAGCTAGCCAATATATTTATGTTTAGTTTTTACACCTCCACGCATTGTTCTCTATTTTGTGCTCTGTGCTTATTTGTTACCTTTACAATTTAATATATTCCATAAATGAATTTTTAGCAAGTTATACAATTAACTGATTAACCCCTCATGGTAATGAGTCCTATGAAATGAAATTCCAAATCCCAAATAATGCAAGCAACTAAAAAGATGGTAAATTACCAAAAATAAATTCTACTGACAAAATAGCAACATTAGCAAGTTTGGGAGTTAGTAACATAAAATAGTTTTTAGAGAAAAATCCATGTTAAATTGCTAGTCTGTCTGTAGATTGAGAGGGATAAATGAAAGGATGTATTTTTCTATGTTAAACATTGTAAAGAAACTATGCACATTATCACGTTCTTCAAAAGTGAATACTATTAATGCAATATTTAAGTGGACCCTTAGTTGTGTTCAGTGGTGATAGCCAACATTCTTCATAACAATTTAAGATCTAAAAATGTTTATTCCAGAATGTTTTAGTTTACTGACAGAGAAAGGTATCCTATCTTCATCAGTACTTCCTCAAATAACTTATTTGCTATGCAAAGGAGCTGAACATGTTATAGTTTTGCCTACCTGAGACTGAAAAAAGTATTTACACCCGAGACAAAAATATTTTAAGGTCCCTTTGTTAATCTAGTGAGACATATTTTTATAAAGATTGATATTATTATATCTTTAAAGTTCTTTCTCTAGAGAGCTATTTACTATTTACTACTAAACCAATAGATTTATAGTTGAATAAAACAACGTTTAGGCCACTGACTTGCAAAAAAAAATGAATTTAAATTAATTAATATTGTATTTGAATTTAAAAATAGTTATTGATTGCAAATTAACACATTTCAGAGTTGTTTTATTGCCTGTTTAAGCACTATTTTAATTTTAATAATTTCCACTAGATGGCACCTTAAACAAACGTTTTGCATCAAAACATCTAACTGCTGATTTCTACTGGCTCACTGAACTCAAAGGAACCATCATTATTATATTTTCATCTGAAAATATATTCTTATATACCATTTTTATAATTTATAAAGAAATGCTAAACAACTCCAGACTATACTAGCATTTATTGTCCTAGTATCACAACTTTAAGAAAGACAATACAATCATACCTTATGAGTTAATTTGGATATGTATCTTTATTTATATACTTACAGCATTTACTTTTCATTTTTGTAGGATGAAGTCACATTTATCCTGAAATACTCTTCAACCTTTTGGGATCGAACCATTTTTCAGTTCATCTTAATAAGTAAATGTGTTTGTGTTGTTCTGTCGTATCCGACTCTCTGTGACCTCATAGACCATAACACACCATGCTGTTCCACTTGGTATTTATGGCAGAGATACTGGAGTGGTTTACCAGTTCCTTCTCCAGTGGGCCACAGCATACAGCTCCTGGTATTCCTAGGTGGTCTCTCATCCAAGTACTGATCTGCCCAAACCCTGTTTGGCGTCAGGGCTTTGTGACCGCTTAGTTCTCTGGCTGGAATCAAACCCAGGCCTCAGAGGTGAAAGCAACGAATCCTAACCACCAGGGAACCCCAATAAATGAATAAGTGAATAATTGGTATTAAATAGATTGAAACATATTTCTAATAGTGATTCTCTATTAGATTTTTATACTATATATTGATACATTTTTTGTATTGCACTAGCATTCAGATTAATTTTCCATTCATTTGTCAAATGTTCTCTCTTTCTCTAGTCTGGAACATTACTATTCTACTTAAATGGACACTGTAGTGATCCAGGTTTCATAACCTTTCATTAGCAAAGATCATTGAAGCAACTTTTTAATTTATAGGAATTTAAAAAAGATAATCTTTTATGTGAATATTGACACCAAAAAATAAATATTTTTGCATGAACTGTGGGCTGCGGCTCCTTTTATCATCTTTAAATTGTCGTAGAGCATAGAGCACATTTCTTCACATTTCTCTATCAAAGCAGTGCAATAATGAGCCAGCTGCAGGTAACGCACTCCACATTCAGACACATTTTGGAATTGATGAGAGCAGATCCAGTCCAAAGACCAAGAAGAACACCAGATATTTTCAGTTTAAATGTTTTCTCGCAGAAATCATTAGCTCAGTTAAGTAGTAAATAAATCAAAATGATTAAGTACCTAATAAAATGATATACATATAAAAAAATAAGGATCTTCCTGTTATGTGCACGCACGGCACGGGAAGCCTCCTGGTGTCTGGCGCGCTTGCATCCCGCATCCCGATGTACTCCCTAAGCCCATAACCCTACACCCCTTGCCGGCCCTAACTCTAACACCCTACAACAGTTACCGGCCCTAACCTTAAACCTAACACCCTAACCCTAATACTAACCCCCTACACCCCTTGCCAGCCCTAACCATAACCTCCTAACCCTCTTAGCCTACCCCTAACCCCATAAAAATAACTTCCTAACCCTAAGACCCTAACCCTAACCCCCTACACCACTTAACCGCCCTAACCCTACCTCACTAACACTCTAAACCTAACCTGTAGACCCCTAACCACTTACCGGCCACTTAGAGACAACTACATCTGGACGTTGGCGGCACGCTTCCTGTGCGTGCACATAACAGGATAGGTCCAAAAAGAACTGTAGATTTGACAATTGTGGTCATATTTTTTTTTTCTGAGATGGGAGTAGAATTTGAATGTACAGGAAGTTTGTGTCTCCACAATGGGAATATGGTAATAAGAACTGCCAATAATTTCATCAGAAGTATAGGGAAATGCACTGGTTTACGATGACACACCCACCTCAGGAAGTAGCAGGCAATGGCAAGCAAAATTGATCCCTACAGCAAAGAAAAAATGCATAAAACATTGAAAGACTGTGTTTAGTTTTTTTTTATTTTTAAAAACAAGCGCCCATTTATAGGTTTAGTTAAAAAAGACCATATAGGGAAAAATGACCACAATGCTTTTCTTTAATTGACTATGGACCAGTATTCCATGTCTTCGGTTATGTAAACTTCTTCTACAGTAAACATGTTTCTGTTACGCTCCTTTATCTAAGTTCCACCCAATCAAAGTGGAAACATTCCTAATGTATGTTAATATTGTTTTTCATGGTCTCGATCACCGAGTACCCATGTCTTGTTGGAAGAAGATAAAAAACAAAAGAACAAAAATAATTCTAGGGGGGATACAGCTCACTTGATACACAGAACACTTAACTGCTCCTTTACGCAAAATAAGAAATCTGGGGGGATTTGTCCCCCCCATCCATCCCAGGTCCTACACCCATGCAAGGAATATGGAGTGCAATTTTGGGCACCACTTCATAAAATGGACATTTTAGAGCTGGAAAAAGTACAGTATGATGAAAGACTAATGGAAATTAAACTTATTTTCTCTAGAAAGAAGGTGTCTAAGAGGGGATATGATTATGATTATTATGGTTGAAATGTGGAATTCTCCACCAAATGAGGTGGTGACAGTAGATTTGATAGATAACCATAAAAAGTGGTTGGATATATTTCTTTTATAAAATGGTTATTCATTGTTATCCTGGATAATTAGCAAAGGAATATTAATCCGAGGAGGAATCCCACTACCAGTATCTGGGGTCAGAAGGGATTTTACTTTTTTCCTCTTATGAGACAATTGGCAATGTTTCAATATTTGTTTTCTGTTTGCCTTCCTCTGTATTAATTAACAAATAATCCACATGTTATAAGGACCAGAGGAGACCTAAAAAGGACAAACCTGGTGGACTAAAAGTATTTTTTCAAGCTCAATTAGTATGTAACTATCATACTACTCTTATGGCTGAAAGTGTTGAGGAACTAAAGGATATGAGGATGAAAGAAGAGAGAGCAAACACTGGCCTCCTGCTCAATATTAAAAAGACGAAGATCATGGCAAGCAGCAATCTCAGTTCTTGGCAAATAGACAAGGAAGAAGTGGAGGCAGTGACAGATTTTATTTCCCTTGGCTCCAAGATCTCTGCAGATGGTGACTGCAGCTATGAAATTAAAATACATTTGCTTCTGGGGAGCAAAGCCATTGCTAGCTTAGGCAAGCTATCAAAAAGTAAAGATATTACATTATTAACAAAGGTCCAAATAGTTAGAACTATGTCATTCTAAGTAGAAACATATAGATGTTATAGCTAGACTATAAAGAAGTCTGAGTGCCACCTAGGTAACAGCGCTCAAAGCCAAGCAGCGGCTGCAAAGGCAAATAAAATATTAGCATGTATTAGGAAGGGTATAGAAGCCAGGGAAGAAGATATCATTCTGCCACTATACAAATCTCTAGTACTCCCTCATTTGGAATATGGAGTACAATTTTGGGCACCACCTCATAAAAAAGACATTTTAGAGCTGGAAAAAGTACAGAGAAGGGCTACAAAACTAATAAGGGGAATGGAGGGGCTAAGTTATGAAGAAAGACTAGCAAAATTAAACTTATTTTCGCTAGAAAAAAGGCGTCTAAGAGGAGATATGATTACGTTATTTAAATACATCCAGGGTCAATATAAGGCTTTGTCAAGTGAACTTTTTGTAGCAAGAGATTATCAACTGACAAGAGGACATCCGTTGAGGTTAGAGGAAAAAAGATTTCACCTTAAACAAAGAAAAGGGTTCTTCACAGTTAGGGTGGTTAAACTGTGGAATTCTCTACCAAAGGAGGTGGTGACAGCGAATTCGATAGACAACTTCAAAAAGGGGTTAGATATATTTCTGAATAAAGAGGGCATTCAAGGATATCCTAGATAACTAGCAAGGAATATTGATCCAGGGAGAAATTTGATCGCCAGTTTCTGGGGTCAGGAAGGAATTTTGCTTTTTTTTCCCCTTTTGAGACAATTGGCAAAGTTTCAATGTTTTTTTTTTTTATGTTTGCCTTCCTCTGGATCAATTAACAATAATAATAAATAGTCCAAATTAAAAAGATCAATAGAGATCTAAAAAGGTTGAACTTGATGGACTAACTCTTTATTCATCCTCCAATACTATACTATTAATAATTATTTAATCAATAATTTAATTAATAACTAATCTGCATATTGCAGTTCAGAGGAGATCTTAACAGGTTGAACTTGATGGACTGAAAGTCTTTTTTCAACCTTAATTACTATGTAACTATGTAACTATGCTGTCAAACTGTTCACTTGAAGGAATGAGGATGAAGCTGAAGCTCAAATATTTTGCACATATCATGAGAAGACAGGATTCCCTAGAGAAGACTCTGATGCTGTGGAAGATTGAAGGCACATGAAGAAGGTGACAGCAGAGGTGAAGATGGATAGTCATTGAAGCACTGACTATGGGTGTGATGGAGTTCAGAGTAGCTGACAGATGTGTCTGACATGCTGCGTTTTATAAAATCACAGAGAGTCGGACATGACAGAAAGACTAAACAAGAACAAAAACTGCACACGGTTCAAATCAATGCACGACTAGATTAGAATTCAGTAAGTCTCGTGAAGTATCGCCTTGATAAACATGTCTCAAAGCTGGTTTCCAAGAGCACTGGATGATGATCAGCTAATCCACAGACCAATAAAGGCTGAGAACCACTGACCTAGAGAGAATCGACAGCTTCATGTGTGTTGGACTATATGATTTTTCTATCACAGTGATATGCCTTTATTTTATATATGCTATGGTCATTACATGATAAAGTTGGATTAGTCCAGCATTTTGGGAAATGGAAAATTAATGTTATATAAAAATGTGCAAGGTTATATTCGGATTATACTAATTTTTTTATTTATATTTTGGCCTAAATGCCCAAATGAAATTACATTTAAAAAAAGGAAAACAAATGATTTTTAATGGATTTGGATGTGACTTGGTCCTGAAGGGTTGTTCTAATATATAAAGACTTAACTTTATGTTCAAGAACAAAACATCTTTTTACCGAGGATCTGCTGAAAGTACTTTAAGGTAATTCTCCTGCCAATTTAAGAAGCAGAATTCAATGTGACTGCGTGTAAATGGTCACAAGACATTGTTTTCTTAGAAAATACAATGACTTTAACAGCCATGAAAAACCTTTGTTTTTATACTACCAGTTTTTGCACAGCATGTGAACATAATGCATGTATGTTTGACCCAATTTTAAACATAAATAAAAACAGCATGGTGAGATGTGCTTTCCATTTTTCTCTGAAAAGAAAATTGTTGCTATTTTTTTTATTCTCTTTCAAATAAACATTTTCTTAAACCCCTGCTAGCATAGTTGGACAAAGCTGTAAATCAATTTTGTCTTTGGAAATAACACACATGCATGTATTTCTTTTTTTTAAATTCAATTCATGATAGCATAAAACAGACTGGTATAATCTGTGAGTTTTCTTCTATTTAATATAACAAAACATACTTATTAAGTGCACACTGCTGTTGTGCACCTGCCTAGAGTTAAGAATTATTATTATGTTATAAATATTTAGAGGAACACTGAGGTCAGCTTTATTTTTCTTTATGGTCTTTTGTTTAACTAAACTTGGATGGATGAAGCTTTCCTTTAGTTCTCCTGAGGTCACTGGCAGTTGTAACTGCCACATTCCCGTTATATAGACACATTCAATGTCTCATTCTAGCTCATGAAGTTGATTTGCTGATACCAAAATGGCAGATCCCACATTAGATACATTAATACATTAGAGGTTGTTTTATTTTATTTTTTACATTCTAAATATATGTTGCTTGTGTAGATATTAAAAAGACTAAAAAATATGAGCACAGTGATCCTTTAATTTAACACTGGGAAAATGATTTATTGGAGTGAAACTCTAATGAAAAAATATTGCTGAAGTTAACCTTTTTTTTAACCTAGTTAAGGTGTAGTATTGCGTTAGCAACAGAAGAACAGAAAACTATTTTTAATGGAGATAATGTCTTTTAATTACTAAGTAGGATTGGACTGTAAGCATTCCATGGTGTTATCTCCCATTCCTCAAAACACACTTTTACCTTGCACTTTTGTGTCAAATCTCTATGCATGTAATAGACATTTCCTGGGTGCTTAACACTGGCTGTCGAGAATGAACTACCGATGTTGCTTAAAAATCTATTTTATTGATTATTAAATCCTTCATATAACCCATTCCAGAAAATATATGAGCTAATTCCAGGTAATTTGCCAATCTGATATTATTCAAAAGTGATAGTGATAAGAGCAGGCGTATGACCTTGGTGGGTCCTCCTACCTGGAAGGCTCACTAGCTGACTTATGACTATCAAACAACAAAATGAAAAAGAAATGCCTTGCATTCAGAGAGTCTTCTAGACAAAGCCAATGGGAACAAAACCTGGATATATTAACATAAAGCAAAAGACTTCCACCATATCCCATAGGGTATGAGGGACTAATATCTAATAAGAGCAACTGTATCCACCAACAAAACTTCCTGTGATCAAATCTTTGAAAAAACAAACATACAGTATAGTCTTAGGGTGGAGTGTGACCTTCTCTAATAGTACTAATATAGCCACAGGCTGTAACATCAGCTTGAGCTGTTAAATAACTCATGCTCTAACTATGGAACCTCATGACCTTATATAAACATGCAAAAAAGGTCCACTAACAAAGCCTAAGTACTGCCTGGTGACCAGTTTGCCATATGTATGGCTTAATCATAGCCTTTTCATTGCTAAAAAAGGATTTTTATCTCTTTAAAATTATTCTGGTATTATATGTTATAAAGGCCCTTTTTTGAAAAAAATATTGTATATGAATAATTTATGCCAAAGTGAGACTTGCTTTAAAATTCTAGAAATCAACTGTTATTTATTTAGCACCTTACATTTTAATAAACAGACTTAACATACTCAACTCAACTGATGGCTGATCAATCAAATAAAACTCAATATTTCTTGTTTGATTTATTAATCAGCTAAAATAATACTTAATACCGGGGCAGAAGAAAAGGAGGATGGAGACATCACGGACAGGTAAGTTTTAAATTCAGAATGTTTGTTTCTTATATTGTGTTTAACTGTGTACTAATGTAATGTTTATTTTATTCCAGGGGCCCCGCCGGAGAAGACAAGAAGAAGGACAGGGACATCGCGAAAAGGTACGTTTAATATCTTGAATGTTTATTTTTTCTATGTAATGTTTAATATTGTACTAATTTAATGTTTCTATTTTTTCTAGGGTACAACCTGCACTATGAAACCCATCATCGCTGAAGGGACATCTAGGCAAGGTAAGTGGTCGTATTGATTCTATTTTAGGTTAGATTGAGGGTTTTTAATGTATGTAGTTAGGGTTTAATGTAATGAAGATAGGGTTAATACATTGTAGCTAGGGTTTATGCATTGTAGAGAGGGTTAATTTATTGTAGATAGGGTTTCATATATTGTAGATAGGGTTAATGTATTGTAGATAGGGTTCCATGTATTGGAGATAGTGTTAAATGTGTTGTAGTTAGGGGTAATGTTTTGTAGATAGGGGTAATGTATTGTAGTCAGGGGGATATGTAATGTAGATAGCGAAAATGTATTGTAGTTAGGGGGTTAATAGTATGTAGTTAGGGGTATATTTGTACTGTATTTATTGATGTACTGTAATGTTATGTATATTTGTGTATGTATTTTCTTTGCAGGTGCGTAATTCTTTTTTTATTTTTTGTAGTGGGTGGTTTGTGTAATGTTCTTTTTTAATTTTTTGTAGTGGGGGGTTGTGTAATGTTACATAGTTACATAGTTACATAGTAATTAAGGTTGAAAAAAGACTTTCAGTCCATCAAGTTCAACCTTTTAAGATCTCCTCTGATATGAAATATGCAGATTACTTAATTAATTAGTTGTTAATTATTATTAATCATTTTTTTTTTTTTTTTTTTTTAATTATTAATTAATCCATAGGAAGGCAAACAGAAAAAAAAAAACCAAGTGAAACTTAGCCAATCGTCTCAAAGGGAAAAAAAATCCTAATATTTGATTTGCCTTTGCAGCTGCTGCTTGGCTTTGAGCTCTGTTACGTAGGTGGTTGTCCACAAGCACTCCCAAATTCCTTTCAATATCTGATACCCCTTTGCTCCATTAAGATTATAAATTGCATGGCTATTTTTCCTTCCCAGATGCATAACATTTCATTTATTCGTATTAAATCTCATCTGCCATTTAGATGCCCCTTCCTCAATTTTATGTAAATCCCTTTGGAGGGAAAGCACATCATTATCTGATTTAATTACCTTGCACAACTTCGTGTCATCAGCGAAAATTGAGACACTACTTTCCAGTCCCACCTCTAAGTCATTAATAGATATGTTAAAAAGGAGAGGACCTAATACTGAACCCTGAAGAACCCCACTTACCACATTAGTCCAATTGGAGTATGTTCCATTTACAACAACCCTTTGCTTCCTGTCTTTTAGCCAGCTCTCAATCCATGAGCAGATATGTACTGTTCTGTATCTCTTAATTTGCACAATAGTGTGGCACTGTATCAAAAGCCTTTGCAAAATCCAAAAAGACTACATCCACTAAGTTGCCTTGATCCAGGTTCCTACTAACCTCCTCATAGAAACTACCGTATATACTCGAGTGTAAGCCGAGTTTTTCAGCCTTTTTTTAAGGCTGAAAAGCCCCCTCGGCTTATACTCGAGTCACCCTGTGTCTCTTTCCACCTGTGTCTCTCCACCCCTGTGTCTCTTCTCCCCTCTTCCTCCCCTGTATCTCTTTCACACCTCTCCCCCGGGTCTCTTTCCCTCCCCCTACCTTATCACTCTCCTAATCCTCCCTCCTCAACCCCCCTCCTCAACCCCCTCCTCATCCTCAACCCCCTTCTCAACCCCCCCTCCAAATCCTCAACCTTCCGCCTCATCCTCAACCCTCTCCTCAACCTCAACCCCCCTCCTCAACCCCCTCCTCATGCTCCCTCCTCAACCCCCCTCCTCACTTTACCCCTCTCTAATTTCCTCCCCCTCTCCCTTTCCCCTCACTTACCTTCCATCAGCAGCTGCTCCTCCGCTCCTCCGTGCATCTTCCGGCTGTGTCGGGACCCAGCATATGCTAATGACGTGACGCCACATACGCGTCACGTCATTGGCATTGGCCGGGTCCCGACCCAGCCAGAAGACGCGCAGAGGAGTGGAGGAGCGGAGGAGCAGCTGCTGATGGAAGGTACGTGAGGGGAAAGGGAGAGGGGGAGGTAATTTGAAAGGGGTAAAGTGAGGAGGGGGGTTGAGGCGGGTGGATGAGGGTTAAGGTTGAGGAGGGGGGATGAGGTTGAGGAGGGGGTTGAGGATGAAGGGGGGTTGAGGATGAGGAAGGAGGTTGAGGAGGGGGGTTGAGGAGGGAGGATGAGGAGGGAGGATAAGGAGGGGGTTTGAGGAGGGAGGTTGAGGAGGGTGGATTAGGATGGGGGTTGAGGAGGGGGGTTGAGGATGAGGAGGGGGTTGAGGAGGGGGGTTGAGGAGGAAGCATGAGGAGGGGTGTTGAAGAGGGAGGATGAGGAGGGAGGATGAGGAGGGGGTTGATGAGGGGGGTTGAGGAGGGAGGATTAGGAGGGGGTTGAGGAGGGGGATTGAGGATCAGGAGTGGGGTTGAGGAGGGGGTTGAGGAGAGAGGTTAAGAAGGGGGTTGATGATGAGGAGGGGGGTTGAGGAGGGGGGTTGAGGAGGGGGTTGTGGAGAGGGGTTGAGGAGGGAGAATGAGGAGGGGGGTCAAGGAGGGAGGATGAGGAGGGGTTTGAGGATGAGCAGGGAGGATGAGGAGGGCTGTTGAGGAGGGGGGATGAGGAGGGAGGATGAGGAGGATGATATGGGAGGGGGAGGGAAAGAGACACGAGGGAGAGGGGGGGAAAGAGACACAAGGAAGGGAGAAGGGGGAAGAGACACAGGGGAGGGAGAGAGGGGGAAGAGACACAGGGGAGGGGGAGGGGGAAGAGACACAGGGGAGGGGAAGAGACACAGTGGAGGGAGAAGGGGGGAGAGACACAGGGGAAGGAGAGGGGGAAAGAGACACAGGGGAGAGACAGGGGGGACACGAGAAAAATGAAATATAAGGTTTTGGCTGTTACAGAACCTAGTTCCCTCAGTACCCGAGGCTTTATTAACATTTATTTTTTCCAACCTCTTTTATATTACTTCCTGCGTTAACCAGTTATTTGGTGAAGGTAGGGTAGCCCCATTATGTTGCAGTGTCCCAACCCCTGGTACCTCCCTTGTGTATACCTATTAAGCTCATCTGCCTTTTCCTGGTCACTAATGTTCAGATGGCCTGTGTCACATTGTAATGTTTCTATAGCTTCCTTCCTCGCCTTCTTCCCATTAATATACTTAAAAAATATTT
The DNA here is from genome assembly GCA_027410445.1 of Discoglossus pictus. Classification (NCBI taxonomy): domain Eukaryota; kingdom Metazoa; phylum Chordata; class Amphibia; order Anura; family Alytidae; genus Discoglossus; species Discoglossus pictus. The sequence goes on from CM050165.1 coordinate 395,927,119, forward strand.
TAGGGTTCATCTTGATTTCCTTGTACTCCCGTAAAGCAGTCTCTGTCCCCTCTTGTTTGTATAATTGAAATGCCTGTTTTTTACTCCGTATCTTGATCTTTAAATCATTGTTAAGCCACATTGGATGCGATTTAATTCTTTTTAGTTTTTTTTCTCACATGGTATATGCCGATGTGTATGTATATTTAGTACTGATTTAAATGTTGTCCATTTATGTTGTGTTTTTACCCATCAGTTTTCTGTCCCAGTCTATACTTTGTATTGCTGCCCTTAGACCGGTAAAATCTGCCCTGCTCTTTTTTTTTTTTTTTTTGTAACATAGGTTTTTTTATTTTTTGTAACTTAGCTTTTTTATTTTGTGTAATTAGTGGGGTGGGGGTTTAATAGGGGTTTTGGGAGGTAGTGTAGGTGTTAACAGGTTAGGTAGGTAGGGGTTAATATATTAGGGTAGAGGGGGTTAGTTTAGATTTAGTGGTTTATTGGTGGGGGGTAGTGTAGTGTAGTGTTTGTACTTAGTGTCATGAGGGTCCTTTAGGACCCTCATGGCACTTATGGGGTTAATATTAGGGTTCTAATAGGGTTCTAATAGGGTTTTTCATAGACCCTTATGGGATTGATGGGGTTAAATAGAGCCTTATGGGGGTCTGTATGACTCCCATAAGTGATGGGGTTAGGTGTAGGCTTAGATGGGGTTAAATAGGCCTAGATGAGGTTAAATAGGCTTAGGTGGGGTTAAATGGGGTTAGATGGGGTTACATTAGCCTAGAAGGGGTAAATAGGCCCAGTTAGGGTTAAATAGGTCTAGAAGGGGTTAAATAGGCCCAGTTAGGGTTAAATAGGGTTTAGTATGGGTTAATGAGGTATATTTAGGGTTAAGGGGTTAATGGAGTATAGATAGGGTTAATAGTGTAGTGTAGTTCTTAGACTTTGTCATAACAGGGAATATTAAGGATCACCAGTCATCTGAGGTTTGAGACACTGAGTTACCCAGATAATCTAATTGGGGAAATAGTCAGGTAATTGGGTACTAGGGGCCTCATTCAATTAGGGTCCATAACTCGATCGCAAATTGCCTATTTCCTGCGATCGAGTTACGTCCTCGCGTTGCTCTATGTTTACGCTGCTATTCAATTGGCCGGGCACGCAAGTAAGTCCCACTTCCCGATAATCACAAACCATGCTATCGGCATCGCGATCGCAAGCCCGTAACTTGTGTTTCAAGCCTGCAAACTCGGAGCACTGTAAATGCAAATATAAATTCAATCCAGCACTGTAAAGCATTGTAAATGATGGGAAACACAATGGGTGACATTAGAATTAAAAGCACAACATTCTCAAGCTCGCACATCGCCAAAATCAAATACTTTATTTCATGTTTAATTTGCGTCTAAAGTCCTTTTGACCTCAAAGCCCGTAACTTGTTATTCAAGCCCGTAGGACTTCAATGAAATATGGAGGTTAACGCTCGTAGGACTTTGTGACGAAAATTTAACATGAAATAAAGTGTTTATTTTTGCCGATTTACAAGCTTGAGAATGTTTTGCTATTAATTCTAAGACCAGACTTGGATTGCTTTTTTTATTTGCTTTTAAAGTGCTACGATTTGTAAGTAAGCCCTTTGCAACACCTCCTTGGACCAAGTAACCTGTGGTTTGAATTTAGCCATTTACGGGCTTGACGGAGGGTAAATCAGAGCAATTGATTAGCGAATTGGGATTTTTTTGAGCTGCAACTCTTGCGGCCGTGAAAGATCAAAGGCTTTGAGGGCAGTAAGCTGCAATTGAACAAATCACTAGGAATCATAGCTTGCCACACGTAACTCGATCGGAGCCCACAAAGAGAAGGCAATTTAATAGCAAAGTTGCTTGCAACCTCCATTTGCGAGCCCGGATCTCTAAAACGTAGCAATTGAATGAGGCCCTAGGCATATAGATGCTGCTACTTTTCTATGTTAAATCCCATTGGGAGATTCTCCTGTGTAAACTGAAGTGGGTCAGGGATATATTTAATTTAGCCCAGTCTATGACAGTCTGACATCCAGTCACATTCAAGGATTTCTTTTTGTACTCCAATAAAATAATTTAAATGTGTTAACTTTATATCACTATTTTTGTTTTCCTAAAAAAAGTATGTTCTAGTTGACTTTGTGCTATGATCAGTTCCTTCTTCCTTGGTGTTTCTGTCCTTTGATATCTGTTCCTCTGAGCCAAGTGCAGTAAATATCTTCTTGATTTCACCAAAAATGTAATCGGCTGACGTTCCTGACTTCTTTTCACTCTGTATCATCACATCCATTTTTGTATATAATCAATTTTTTTCTACATGATGCAATACACATCACAGAACCTACAGTTAAAAGGACATATCAAATATTTAAATATGTTATGGTTTACAACTATTAGTAGTAACAAGTACATTTCAACTGAATTATATTAAAATGGTGTTTACTTGTTTCTCAGTCCTCATTTTATTCTTGATAACAGAAGTGAACAATGATTTGCTTTTGGCACAGTAAAGATAGTGAGGATCAGAAATGTTGATTGACAGACACATATACAAATTTCAATGTAATATTAATGCATGAATATGTAATGTTTAAATTACCATCCATCAAATAAAGAATCTGTTACTTCTAAATTATACCATATGTGAAACCTTGACCAAGTTTCTTCATGACATATTTGCTATGAGCTAAAGTTGTCAAAAACCTGTAATTTGGCATAAATCTGTTTGGATTAAAGGACCATTGTAGTTCACGAAAAACTGCACTTGTTTGTGAAGTATGTAGTAATCAAATATCAAATAATATTAGCTGTTGTGTAAGCCATGGACATAAAAAATCTTTAAAAAAAAGTCAGATTTTTTAAGACATTGTTTATACATAAAGGAATCATGTTATCTTTGCTTTATTACTTCCTCATAGCTGGAGCATGATGGGTGATTATTTATGTATTGGTGATGAGAGTAGGGATAAAGGAGAGGAGAGAAAGATTTGTTGGAACATATGTACTTATACACTTATATACTTATATTTATAGCTCTAGTAAATGCTCATCTGCAGCCTTATTAAATTACGATTTGGCCAATTGAATAGGGCTCTATATAAGCACATACCATATTTTTTTACAGAAGTTTCTGTTAGTGAACTTCTATCCAAAAGCAAGGTCTTCACTAACTAAAAACTTCTGTAAAAAAAAATATGCTCTGTGCTTATATAGAGCCCTATTCAATTGGCCGAAACACAATTTAATAAGGCTGCTAATATACACAGAACCACTGAACTCTGGAACAAAGTAATGTATTTGCACTAAATCAAAAGTAATCTCTTCTGTAACTTTTATAAACAATTTAGTGAAATATATGAAATATTTTTGGCTTGCTTGCTTTATTTGCATCTTATATTGGTCAATATAGAGGCAGTCATTTTGTCTCTCACCTTCTCCCTCTCGGAGTTCCTCCTCTATCTTGTGTAGCTGGTGTTTTCACCAGAATATACACAGACAATGTCACTGTTTGGGGTGGAGCCATCCACATTTGTAAATCATATTATTGTACAGTACACAAAACTTTTCCATCAAAAATTATACTTACATAATGTATACATATAAATAACAGGTGTGTATATATATATATATATATATATATATATATATATATATATATATATATTGTGTATATAATAGTATACTATATTTAGTTTTAGGGATAGTTTGTGTACTGTGCAATAATATGTATTACACACTCTCCTGGTCATGTTGTAAGTGGACTTTGCCAAGTTGTGTGGATGAACCCCCAACAGTGATATCATCATTGCATATTCTATTGCAAGTACTAGCTAAAAAAGATGGAGAAGAATATCAGAGAGAGGGAGAAGGTGAGAGGCAAAATAGCTGCCCCTATACTGAGCAATATGAGTGGCAAAATAAAGCAAGTAAGCCAAAAATATTTAATATAATTAAATAAAACTTTTGTAAAAAGTATTTTATTCAATTTGAAAACATGTTTCTGAGTTCAGTGGTCCTTTAAATATCAGTTTTCATTCTGCAACACAATTGGGACAGGTAGACAGAAAGACACACTCTACTGTCCTGCTAGAAGGTTTTTTTCAGTATACCAGCTACAAAACCTGGCTGTCCTTCTTCAATGTAGTTTAGTAATATCCTAGGTCAGCTCCGTATTCTTCCAATGGTTGGGAAATGCTATATTTATCTATCTAGGACATTGATAAGGTCTACATTAGCTAGAATCTCAGAATTTGCATACATTTAAATAACATAATAATAAGGGCTAAACCAACATCAATACTAAATAAATATTGAGAAAATATTTAATGAAAACATTTAATCAAATTGTATGAGCCAGTTTTATCCATCTTTGACAAAAAAAGCATTTGTTTCAATACTTGACTTTTTGTAAATTTAGTAAATATGATAAGTTTATGTCTTGAAGCTGTTTTTCAAATTCCTTTACTGATATAATATTTACTGTCGCTTGTGCAAATGAATGTTATTAAATATTCTTGTTTTAACACATGATCTCAAGCTCTGGTACTTGTCTTCGTATGATATATGTTTCTTGCACACTTTTTAAATACCTTAATATATTTTATGTTTCTACAATGTCCCCATGCCTTCAGTACTAAAATTTCTAAATATTAAGACTCCTTATTCTTGTTTGATATTCATGATGTACACCATGCGTCATATGAATAGCCTTTCTTTGAACTGCCAACAATTAATTAATGTTCCTCTGGACATATGGTTTATAGCACTATAAACACTGTATACTAAATAGATCATATTATACATGCAAGTAATGACACATCAGTCTGTTTTATTAAATTACAATACAGTTGTACATGTGTCTCATTTTTCAATACCACTTTGCTTGCTCTTTTCCATAAATAATTATCTCTATGCTCCTACTGAGTGCATGCGATCAGATGAAATTGTTGCAATGCCTACATAAATCCAGCTGTTCTCAGTAGCCACACAACTGTCATGGACCTTCCATTCCCTCTCACCGGTTCTGCTACACCACTGTTTACCAAAACGTGGTCCACTGATCCCTGTGTTTCCATTTTGTGTCACCATGGATCCATGAAAAGTTTTATATTTATGGTAATCTGGAAATGATCATTGAACTTGTTTCTGACGTTTTGAATATATATTTGGTGATCCAAGGACCTTTAAGGAGTAGTTTTGAACCTCATAAAGCTGTTTTGCTTTATAGAACAAAGAGACCTCTGCACACTTCTATGCAAATGTAAATGCTGGAGTACAGGACCACTTAAGTTATCTATATATACCCATCTTAAAAAGTACAAATAAAAATATTTCAGATCAAATATTGATTATGGACAAAATGTATCATCAAACTGGCTAGTGATATATACAAGATCCACTAAACGTCACATGCACTACATAATACAAACATATATAAGATAAAACATACTGACCACTAAATAACCAAATGAAGGAGAAACTGCAAATACTAATAGCCTAATACAGCAATGCTTCATACCAGATTTCATAGTATGAATCAAATAGTCAATATAGTGCAACTTAATGTGCTTTGCACTAAATAAAAGCATGAACAGCTGAGGTTCGGTTGAATTGTTTGGTAATACATTTGAGGAGAGAAAACAGCCTTTTTATAGACGAAACATCTTGCAAGAATACTGCAATTCTGTAAACATTATTTAGTTATTTAGTTAACCATATTATATATTGTCATTTTTCTCTATAACAGGAGTGCCCAACATTTTTATAGGAAGGATTACATCCGGATATTTTGTTACTGAGCAGCAATATTATTATTTTAAATACATAATTGATTACCTATTGAATGTTCCAAAATCCTTTGTCAACCAATGAGGCTTTATCAATTATTCAATTCTCTATTGTATAGTAGTGAATATTCTTTTTCATTTTTAATTGCTTGCAGACAGCATGTTTGACCTTGTCACTAAATAAAAGTGCCATTATCATAACACTTACCTTATTAAATCCATGTGTCTGTTATTTCAGTAATTATTTCACAAGAAATATCTAAAAGAACTTGTTGTTAGGCACCATACACTACTGGAGAATTATATATGATTTAATGAGATGAAACACATTAGGCCTAATAATGGTGACATACCACAGGCACCCATATTTGATAAATCGGTACATTATATTATATTGTCGGTTTTTGTGTTAGGTTGTTTGGGCCTCATTCAATTGCGATTTGGCCAATTGAATAGGGCTCTATATAAGCACAGAGTATATTTTTTTTACAGAAGTTTTTAGTTAGTGAAGACCTTGCGGGGGTTCTGTTACCTCGCAATTCAATTAAACGGCCCCGCAAGGATCTCCTCTTACGGCCGGCCGTAAATCTTGCTACCGGCCGTAAGCTCTGAAAACGTAAAACTAAAAAATAAATTCAAGCCTGCACTGTACAGCTCTGTAAATGCTAGGGATCATATTGGGGGACATGAGGATTAAAAGTAACTCACTCTTAAGCTTGCACATCAGCCCAAACCCGAGTTCAAATTAACTGTTTATTTTCCGGCTGCGGCGTGGGCGGGTCTGAGGTGCTCCAAGCCCTCTGGACTTTTTACATGGATATTTGACGTATATTAAAAAAAATATATTTTACGGATTTGAGTATAGGGGAATTTTGTGCTATTTTTGCTAACACCAAAAATCCCTTTATAGTCTTCTCAAAGTGCAGGATGGCTTTATTTGGGCTATATTTCGTGCTTAATTGGTGCTAGCGGGACCTCTTTCCTGCAAGTAAGCTGCGGCTCGGTTTTAGCCTTGCAGAGAGGGTTCCCGGAGCAATTGAATTGCAAATAGGATTTTCTTACGGCCGATTTCCTTGCGGCCGTTTTAGATCAAAGGATTTCCTCCGGCGCGAGCGGCCGCAAGAGATAGCAAGGCGCCGGCCGCAAGCCTGCCGGAACCCCCGGCCGGAGGGGAGTAGAATAGCCGGAAAGCTTGCGGCCGGTCCTTGCGGCCCCGCAACGGCTGCGGCCGATAATAGAATGAGGCCCTATGTGTTTATATAGAGCCCTATTCAATTGGCCAAATCGCAATTGAATGAGGCCCTTTGTTAGCAAGTTGCATTGAGTGCTTTGATTGTTTAATTTACTCTGATGATCTATTGTGTTTAAAGGCCAGTGCACACACTTTTCCTGTTAAACCTGTTAAAAATATAATTTGTTCATCTCATTAATGGCCACCGTTATACCCCTCTGCATGTCCATGGGCAATACAGAAAGGAATTGAAAAATTTCAACTGAGATAACATTGATTAAACTGTCTTAATGCTATGTCAGCTGAAATCCCTTACTTCCTTTCAGGAGTGCTCAGGGCAAATAAGAGATGTGGGGAGGGGAACAGCAAGCAATGAGGTAAACTGTACATTTATATTATATTTGTTTGGCTTTGATTTGCTGCTGTTTGCACGTGCACGTGTTTGCACGTGTACTTTTTATGCTATTCAAGGGTTTTACATGAAAAAGTACTTACACTAGCTCCTTTACTGGAAGTGGCAGTAATAAGTGAGAGTCATTTTAAAAGGGACCTATTAATGTGGAGTAGTAATTAAATGGCACCCCTTTAAATTTCAAGGTTAACAGGGATTTTAATTGGCATAATGTAATTAAGCTTTACGATTGTATATTCTGAATTAATTATTTTTGGAGACTATGGAGATGTGTAGTGGTATCAGTTGCATTTATGTTTGTACATTAAAATGAATAAGATGTAGATTGATAAAAAAAAGAATGCGTGCAAAATATGGTATTAATGGAATTCTTGTTGTCAAACAATGTTACTTATTTTACTGAAAATGTATGTTTCCTTTAAAGCATTTGGGCATGGGTGTAGGAACTTGGGGGGATGAGGGGGACAGATCCCCCCCAGATTTCTCACTCTGTGTATGTATGCGTATTGAAGCTGTTAAGTGATCTGGAGGGCCTGGAGGCCACCCCAGCCTGCTGTGGTTGGATGTAGGGCCCTTTGACCTGGCAGGACCGGTATGGAAGGAGGTGGCTAGCTGGGGGAGGCGGAGCCATTATAGGCTGGTTTGGCGCCGAAAGTTATCAGTAGTCCCCCAGCTAGAAATGAGGGAAGATACCCATCCCTAAAGTATTTTTGTTTAAAGTTGATATGTTTGTAATTGAAAAAATAAATACAAATAAATAAATAAATAAAAAAAATAAAAAAAAAGGAAATAGATACAATAAATAAAATGATGGTTGTACATTGTCAAGTTTAAAGATTGTCTTGTTTGGTGGAGCACTTGTGATTGTTATATTGTTTAAGTGTGCATTATATGCTAACAAATTATGTTTATGTTGTTGTCACAGCGTCGGGTGGTGGGGGGAGTCGACGGGACAGTGGAGAATGGTAAGATCCTACCCTACGGTGGTATGGATGTTACAACACTGTAGGCCCTGGATGAGGCTTCAGGGCATAGGGCCTACTGTCTCTGGCCAGGCTCCTCCCCTCACGTGGTTAAGGTTATTTATTAATGGTTATGGTTATTATGTTTACTTGTGTTTACCAATAAACGCTGTGGCCAGTCTTCCTTCCAAGAAGTAGTCTGTGTCTAATCATTAAATTTAGCCTATGAAGCAGTTTGGGTCTAATCGTCAAATGTTAGAGGTAATTGTGTTTAACCTATATCCGTACCTTGCTTAGGCCATGTGTATCAATATCCCCACCAGAATTATTTTGGTTTCAACACCCCTGCATTTGGGTCCCTGTTTTATTGTATATTTTTACATTAAATACACTCATGATGTTTCTTAGGAGCTGCTAAGGATAATGTAATGTTCAAAGAACTGAAATCCATTTTCTACAGAAAGGTACATCGTATTATATGAAAGCTCTTGCCCTTCATCTATAAATATGTAGCACAAATGTATGAAAAAGGGTTATTTGAAAAATTACTAATTCTTGCTTTAAGCAACTGGATTTATGTTTGTAGCTTGCACAAGGACTCTTCTTTATGTTTAATGCATCTCCATGCCCAGAGTATTTTCCATCCGACTCATAAAAGCCCATTATCTTTCCATTAGCAAACCTGTAAGATAACAGCCCAGGTGCTTTTTGATCTGTCCAGCACATTTGAATTCACTCCCTCTAAAATTTTGCATTACCCTCAGGAATTATTATTAGTTTATGAGAGTTTCTTTACAAAGAGCTTCAACAGATGCAGTTTGTTGTAAAATGCATTTCAAGTACAGTACATTTGTGAGGCATACATCCCTATTTTTATACAACAGATGCTACAACTAAATCCTACACTACACTACCTTGAAAATATATTCTCCGTTTATATGATTTCATGTTTTTAACTAACTCTCAAATGTTATCTCTAATTATACTGTGGTGTTAAATAGTATATTAAATTACACTGGCACAGTAATATATGTCTTTATATCATTTTTGTAAATAAATGTAATCATGGTTATATATAATTTTCTACAATGTTTTGACATTTCTTATATAAACAGCTAGAGATAACATGTACATGAAAACACAATTCTTCATTGTAGAAAAGCTCACAGATTAATTGAGAGAAAGGCACAATATCAATATATTTAATTATGATATACTATATTTTACAAATATAAAACAATTAATGAAAGAATGTTGGTTATTCAAGATCATTGTATGATGTGAAGAAACAAGTTTATTAATATGGATGTTTATTGGTTCTTATTAGGTCAGGCACAGGCCATTGGATAGATAAAAACAGGCATCACAGACCCTCTGTAGCCTCCTCAATATTTTCCATGGTATGTTTCCCTTTACTTTTATGGTCCTTAATTTCCATTTACATATACATTGGGGGCATTGGGCCTCATTCAATTGTGATTTGGCCAATTTAATAGAGCTCTATATAAGCACATAGCATATGCTTGATGGACATGGTAGTGTCCAGAAAGTTGACTTGTTCTGCAGAGTAATCCTTTTTAAAGGCATCTAAATTAGCTGGATTAATACATTTCTGCAACCCGTAGGCAAAAAGTATCATTGATATATGCAGCACATTTCATAAAACATTTTATTTGTATTACTATCTAAAAATCTCTCTAATGATTATGTTGATGCCCCCAGGGGTGTCTACACAGGCACCTGCCCCCCCCCCCCCCCCACCAACCAAACAGCATGGAGCATTTGGGTACCAATTTTAACCCATTATTCACTTGCTGTGTCTTTGTCAGCCAATAGGAGAAAACTGATATCAGCCCCAAAGTTACTGCTGTGATGTGATTCACCAGGCCTGCCCCCCACCAGACATCAGCACAGACAGAGAGACCAGCAGCTGTCACCAGAGAGAGTGAGAGAGAAAGAGTGAGAGGTGAGAGAGAAACATGCAGCAGTAGTTGGTGCAAGGAATGGACAATCAGCCAGGTTGGTAATTACACAAGTAGGCTCAGTTGCTGCTTAGCTCTGCCAAACACAGAGAGGAAGAAAAAAACATCAGCAACAGGCATTGATGTAGGGAATGGACTACCTGCCGGGGTGGTAATCAAGTGTGAATGTGATGCACAGATACTCATATGAGAATACATAGCACCTTCTAACATGGTGCCATACTACATATCCCAGGCTGCTTTGCAGCACAGAAACCCCACAGCTTGATACAAATGTTTCAGCTGCCTGTGCTTCCTCCTGATTGGACAAAACAAATTATGATTTTTTATGCTAATCTAGCTTAGGTTTAGAAGGAGTCTTCAAGATAAATCTCTAAATGCTTATTTTCCTATTTTTTTCATGCAAAAAATATTTTCATACACTACTGATTCTCCTCTAAACTAGATGCATTCATAATCCAGGAAACTTAAATATGCCTTTACCTTTAATAGATAGGTGGAAGGTACTGAACAAATTGTGGAAGACTTGGAGTTTTTTTCTCTTTTTGTCGATAGGATGAACAGGTCATCTATCTAACGATAGTATCTGTAAGGTTTGTGGACATATGTGGACAAGAAAATCTATTCCAGGTCGGCTATAAATAGATTAGCATATTGTGGTGCCATTTTGGTACCCATTGTGGTCCCCATTATTTGCAGGTAAACATGTTGGTTGAAGGTGAAGTATTGTGGGTAAGGATGTACTCTTGTATTTTGCGTTGGTATCAGAGTTGTATTAAAGATTATATCAAACACTCTTTACTACTAAAAATGCAGGCCTTAATTTAGATATAAATTTTTTGTTGCATTATCTAAACTTCTTCTAAACCTCCAACATTTCTGAGATATGTTTCTTTTCACTGTTTCTTTCTGGTTGGTTCTCTGTCTTCTTATATATATATATATATATATATATATATATATATATATATATATAAATATATATATATATATATATATATATATAAATATATATATATGTATATATATATATATATATATATATATATATATATATATATAAATATATATATATATTATTATAACTCTTCAATTCACTCCTGTTCATTATCAACCGTATCAATTCTTCCCATTTAATCAACCAAACTTAACATTACACCAGCTAAATCCTTAGTCCCCATTATTAAAATTTCTTATCTCATGACCTGTTACTATTTCATAAATATGTATTACCCTAATCATATGCCTCCTAACGATCTCCCTTTTTGAAAAATGGTTTCTCTTTAAGAGAAGTTTAATCTGTGCAATTCACCTCCCAAAAGTGCCTCTTTTTGAATAGACTGCCTGTTGCAGTCCTAATAACAAATCATAACAAATCATTTTCCACCTGTTCCTTTCTGTTGTCCATGAAAACAATAAATAAGCAGTTTCTCTTCATTGCAGTATACATTTATGTATTAGGCAGTGAGCACCTGTGTATTAATCCTTAAAACCTAGACAAATCTGCACCATTCTCTGGAACTTTAGAACATCTGATAGCAATAACTCCAACAAAAACAATGTTCTACTATCTCATATGCTGGGATGGCTACTTTCCATTCATTTTGAAGAACAAAAAAACATTAAAACTGCAAACAACCTGTTTGCCATCTCTGAGAATGTTAGACAATCTATTTGAATGTGGCTGTTTTCAAAAATATTTGTCTTTGACCACTTGAAATGTTGGGAAGTATGCATTCTTATTACACCACCAAACATGGCATATTAACCCATCTATCTATTTCAGAACTACCCTGATTCAAATGCTCAATAACTCGAACTCTCCCCAATTATCTAATGCTCCACCTATGCACCTATTTTATTCTCCATATGTAGTGCTTTGTAGTTATGAGACAGATGTATAGAGGATTCAACTGGAAGCCTTTACAACTTATCAGCAAGCTTAGGTCAGAACTTTTCTACTATCCACTCACCCTCTGCCTATTATGCACATCTTACTGAACTATGTGTTGGCAATATTAAATAAGAAATTAGAAACTATTTGGTGGCAAAATTTACATTTTTTGGTAACAGTTATTAGCATAAATGTATAAAATGGCATCTAAACATTTTTCTTACAGAAAAAAACAAATTTTCTTCTGTCAAGCTTTCTTTGAGAGTGATTAAACAATTATGTTGATAGCAACCCCTCAGCCAGGCGATCAAGAGCAGGGAGACAGCTCTGCTGACTGGAAGGTGAGGAGGGCAGAGTGCCAGAAGCGGCCTGGAGGAGAGAGCGGGGAGATCAGGTGGAGGTACAACAAAGCTGAACAATGGGCCCGATTCCATTGCCCAATTCATAATTTATGCACACTTAAAATCACTCTCAATATTGCTACATAGTCGGCAAATATTACTCATTGTCACCAATGAATTTTTAGTCAATAGAATGCATATCAACATATATAAAAAAAAACACCCAAAGCCAAATTTAGGACTTCAAGGCATTTGCAAGTAGCTAATTGAATATGGCCCAATACATCCAGTTATTAATGTCCACAGACAATTACTGTATTTTTCCGTGTATAAGACGACCCCATGTTTTTGACCTCAAAATAAAAACATAAAAAAAATCAAGCCAGCATGAGGAGCCCACCTCTACCACCACATTCCCCGGTTCTCACCTTACCTTTAGCTTCCTGATGATGATCATCTCCCTGGGCCTGGTCCTGGGGGTGCAGCCTGGCTCTGGAGGGTGGCTCCAGGCTCCATGCTGCTCCTGCTGTCCAGCTCGGAGGAGGCTCTATGGGAGGGCACTCTTACCAGTGCCAGGGGCTCCACCAGCTACAGCTCCAGCAGCACCCCGGACCCCTGCACCCTCCCCCTGCCGTGCTCTCACCCTTCTCCTTGCCGGCACCCCTAGGAGTCCAGCTGCTCCGCAAGAGCAACTCATCACATTGCACAGTCTTATACACGGAAAAATACAGTCGGTATTAATAAACACTGGCACTAGATAAATAATATAGGTTAATGACCATTAGATACTATTTGCTAGTAGCCACTGACTTTGTTCATTTCCTATGAGTAAATCAATCAGCAGAGTACTTAATAATGTTTTAAATGTGCTAACATTACAAATATGAGGAACTGGACCAAATGTGTTTCTTGAATTAATCACTGGTTTCAGCTTTACTGGTACAAATACAATTGCACCCTATGTTATATATATGTATAAATATTATTTGTTGTTATGCACTGATATCTATATGTTAATGAACAATAATTTAATCAAACTGATACAGATGAGTTTTACTTATATGCAAATAAAGTGAAATGGCTTTTATAATGATCTGTCTATTTTGGTCCTTTCTGCTGAATATATTTTCTGTGAGCAAGGCATATTGTCTCTTGCTTTTTACTTGGCAAGAGTTAAACACTGAACTTATTGAAGGAGGAATCCTTGTATGGAGTTCAATCTGTGCTGAAAATCTGCCAATGTCCAATATGGCTTGAGGCTCATACACCTGCACTTGCATTGTGCTGAGCAAGAGTTTTAAAAGTAATGGAAAGCTGAAAAAGTAATTGAAAGTAATAACATGAGCATTAGATATAAAATTCTGAACAGAGGTATTCCTTTTTTAGTATTGATAATCAGCAGTTGGTGACAAATACAGCAATGCAGCTTTACTCAGCTACTGTACACCCACCTTAAATAATCAACTGCATTACTAGATAATACATGTGTCTGACACAATTAAGCAACTAAAATATTAAATTACTGTGAAAAGCCAATAATATTACTCGAACATATATAATTATTTCACAGCAAACAAGATTTAATATATTACACACTGTTCTAAAAATAAGCAATGCAATGCAAATGTGTTTATTTTGCTATACAATCTTATAGAAATGTACAGATAGTGGGACATCATTACAAATTAAGCAACTTTTTGTATTGAAAAAGCAAAATGAAAGCAGAATTAGAGAGTATAGCAATGTGGATTGGTAGAACTGGAGCTGCAGATGTTGCCGGTTATATTATGGCTTTGGATTCGGGGACGTAACTTTCTGTTTCAAAATGGACAGCAGAACAAAAGAGATGTGAGCAGAAACTATATCAACTCTAGAGCTATCAACTAAGAGTATATTGTAAGTTTAGAAAAGGACAGTAATATACAGGGAGTGCAGAATTATTAGGCAAATGAGTATTTTGACCACATCATCCTCTTTATGCATGTTGTCTTACTCCAAGCTGTATAGGCTCGAAAGCCTACTACCAATTAAGCATATTAGGTGATGTGCATCTCTGTAATGAGAAGGGGTGTGGTCTAATGACATCAACACCCTATATCAGGTGAGCATAATTATTAGGCAACTTCCTTTCCTTTGGCAAAATGGGTCAAAAGAAGGACTTGACAGGCTCAGAAAAGTCAAAAATAGTGAGATATCTTGCAGAGGGATGCAGCACTCTTAAAATTGCAAAGCTTCTGAAGCGTGATCATCGAACAATCAAGCGTTTCATTCAAAATAGTCAACAGGGTCGCAAGAAGCGTGTGGAAAAACCAAGGCGCAAAATAACTGCCAATGAACCGAGAAAAGTCAAGCGTGCAGCTGCCACGATGCCACTTGCCACGAGTTTGGCCATATTTCAGAGCTGCAACATCACTGGAGTGCCCAAAAGCACAAAGTGTGCAATACTCAGAGACATGGCCAAGGTAAGAAAGGCTGAAAGACGACCACCAGTGAACAAGACACACAAGCTGAAACGTCAAGACTGGGCCAAGAAATATCTCAAGACTGATTTTTCTAAGGTTTTATGGACTGATGAAATGAGAGTGAGTCTTGATGGGCCAGATGGATGGGCCCGTGGCTGGATTGGTAAAGGGCAGAGAGCTCCAGTCCGACTCAGACGTTAGCAAGGTGGAGGTGGAGTACTGGTTTGGGCTGGTATCATCAAAGATGAGCTTGTGGGGCCTTTTCGGGTTGAGGATGGAGTCAAGCTCAACTCTCAGTCCTACTGCCAGTTCCTGGAAGACACCTTCTTCAAGCAGTGGTACAGGAAGAAGTCTGCATCCTTCAATAAAAACATGATTTTCATGCAGGACAATGCTCCATCACACGCGTCCAAGTACTCCACAGCGTGGCTGGCAAGAAAGGGTATAAAAGAAGAAAATCTAATGACATGGCCTCCTTGTTCACCTGATCTGAACCCCATTGAGAACCTGTGGTCCATCATCAAATGTGAGACTTACAAGGAGGGAAAACAGTACACCTCTCTGAACAGTGTCTGGGAGGCTGTGGTTGCTGCTGCACGCAATGTTGATGGTGAACAGATTAAAACACTGACAGAATCCATGGATGGCAGGCTTTTGAGTGTCCTTGCAAAGAAAGGTGACTATATTGGTCACTGATTTGTTTTTGTTTTGTTTTTGAATGTCAGAAATGTATATTTGTGAATGTTGAGATGTTATATTGGTTTCACTGGTAAAAATAAATAATTGAAATGGGTATATATTTGTTTTTTGTTAAGTTGCCTAATAATTATGCACACACATATATCCCCCTAAAATAGCTAAAACTAAAAACAAACTAAAAACTACTTCCAAAAATATTCAGCTTTGATATTAATGAGTTTTTTGGGTTCATTGAGAACATGGTGGTTGTTCAATAATAAAATTAATCCTCAAAAATACAACTTGCCTAATAACTCTGCACTCCCTGTATATGGATAATAAAATCTGTCAGTTTGTATGTGGTCCAACTGGCAAGCTACCAATATTAAAGGCCATTCTTGAATACCTTTAATGGGTGCTTAGTGGAAATAATATAGCCAAGTAAGGGTAACTATGATAATCCTCTGACAATCTTTTACATTTCTTAGATAGAATTACTTGAGAAAAATGTCATCATTTTCTTGAAGAATATAATTCATAAAGGGTTGAAAGACTGCAGGAGCATTACATAGTCTGAAGGGCAAGTCTAAATATCCATAATGCCCATTACGAGTTTCGAAGTCCAACTTCTCTTCATCACTCTCATGACTGGACTGTTAATCTGGATGGTTATAACCTATTTAGGAAAGATAGGGGCAATGGTAAAAGTGGAGAAGGGATTTGTCTGTATGTTAAGCCTGAATTTAAGCCTATAGTCAGAGAAGATATTTATGGTGGAACTAGTGATAATGTTGAATGTTAGAAGGTAGAGTTAAATAGTGGAGCAGCAAATTCTGAAAGAATATTAGTAGGAGTATGCTATAAACCCCCAAATATAGCTGAAAGTGAGGAAATACAATTATTGTTACAGATTGAAAATGCAGCTAAGCATGGGCAAGTTCTAATAATGGGAGATTTGAATTACCATGAAGTAAACTGGATAAATGAGACCAGCAGTTCAGCTAAGGGGAGCAGGTTCTTGAATACACTCAGGGATCATTATCTGGCCCAGGTTATACAAGAACCTACTAGAAATGAGGCTGTCTTGGATTTAGTCATCACAAATAATATCGATATAGTATCAAATGTTGAAATAGGGCAACCTTAGTGATCACAACACAGTCTCATTTGAGATTGAATTAAAAAACATAAGAGAGAACTGGCAGGTAAAAATACTGAAAATAAATGGACAACATTTAAATCCGCACTAAATATACATACACAACGGCATATAACATGTGGGAATAAAAGTAAAAGGAGTAAATTACATCTAGCGTGGCTTAACAATGATTTAAAGATCAAGATACGGAGTAAAATATAGGCATTTAAATTATACAAAATGAGGGGACAGAGACTGCTTTACGGGAGTACAAGGAAATCAACAAGGCTTGCAAAAGCGCTATTAGACTGGCTAAAATAGAAAATGAAAAATGAATTGCAAAAGAGAGTAAGACTAACCCTAAAATATTTTTTTTAATATATTAATGGGAAGAAGGCAAGGGAGGAAGCTATAGGAACATTACAATGTGACACAGGCCGTCTGAAAATTAGTGACCAGGAAAAGGCAGATGAGCTAAATAGGTTATTTTCTTCAGTATGAGGTACCAGTGGTTGGGACACTGCAACATAATGGGGCTGCACTACCTTTCCAGAATAATTGGTTAACACAGGAAGTAATCCAAAAGAGATTGGAGAAAATAAATGTTAATAAAGCCCCGGGTCCTGATGGAATACATCCAAGGGTACTGAGGGTACTCAGGTTCTGTAATAGCAAAATAATAAAGATTCACTTAACACAGGGTCTCTACCAGATGACTGGAGAAAAGCAGATGTGATACATACAGTATAAGAAAATGGTTCTTCACAGTAAGGGTGGTTAATCTGTGGAATTCTCTCCTCTAGGAGGTGGTGACAGCGGATTCGATAGATAGCTTTAAAAGGGGACTGGATTTATTTCTAATTAAAAAGGGAATTCAGGGTTATCTTGGATAATTAGAGAGAGTATTGATCCAGGGAGAAATCCGATCGCCAGTATCTGGGGGTCAGGAAGAAATTCATTTTTTCCCCCTTTGCGACGATTGGCTAGGTTTCACTTTGGTGTTTTTTCTGTTTGCCATCCTCTGGATTAATTAATTATTTTGAAAATAAAATAAAATGAAAAATAAATAATTAAATAATTGATTAATAATTAATTAACAACTAATTAATTAAGAACTAATCCGCATATTGCAGATCAGAGGAGATCTTAAAAGGTTGAACTTCGACTGAAAGTCTTTTTTCAATCTTAATTATTATATAACTGTAGTGTTACTGCCTTGGATTAAATGTTAGTGGCTTGGATTAAGTGTTACTGCCTTTCGGTTACTGCCTTTTTTCTCACTTAGGCGATTTTCAATTGCGAAAAAATGGCAAATATGCCTCAAATTAACTTGCAAGCTGACTCATAGGCTTCCTGCCTCTCTCACTGTGGTCTGTGTGTGTAAGTGAATTTGAGGCATATTTGTTGTTTTTTTCATGTCTTTTTAGTTCAGTGGTTCGGCCGTTAAGGTAGTAATTTTGCGAGGCGCACAATGCATGTACGGCTTTTGGTCCTAAGTTGTGCGGGTCGTAAGTCCTGCATGCCTCAACTGCTCGCCTTGCTAAGTCCCGCATGGCTCAAATGCTCACCTCGCTTTGCGAGGCTCGCCGTGCTATGAGCGCCTTTGGCGCTCATTGCAGCCTAAGTCCCGCGAGCCTTGCAGTGTCGTGCCTCAACTGCTTGCCTCCCAACGTGACCAACATCCTTGAACTGACACACAACCCAGCACTCAAGGGGTTAATACATATCATGAAAGCACGTTGCCTAAGAACAAATGCTCTAATCCATTGTCTATATATATATATATATATATATATATATATTAAATCTAAATACAAATGTCACATCTATTTCTTTAAAAAAAAATTAATATATAGAAAAAATGTATAAATATATATATATATATATATATATATATATATATATATATATATATAATGATTCCTTGCCGCAGTTGTGGCACTTGTTCTCACTTATTATAATAATCATGGCGTTCTCATTCTCTATTAGCTCCTAGAGCAGTTTCTCATTCGTAAAGCTTGGATCGGGTACTCCCTACAATGCAATCTCTCGTACATAAAGCAGGATTTACGTATACGGACTGAGTGCCGTAATATTGCAAGTTAAAAGAATAGCATAAACGTATAAAGTAAAGGGAAAAAGCCCCAGAAGCCAATATACTGCAAAATACACTGATCAATTAGCCTGGGTGCCTAAGCCAGCTTAATATTTTGTTATTATTCCTCACTTCTAGACCATCAGTAATGAATTCATAGTTGTATAAAAAATCATCGGTTGTTGTAAACTTAAAACTTCTAATATTATTTACATTTTAAATATATATTTTTATTTAATTTTGGTTTGAGTATTTATTTGTATATACTGCACCATTTAGGAGTATGCTTTACCACCAGCAATGTTTCTCTCTTTTTTTGTTTGTCAGCAGAAATATAATGCTGTAAATGTTATCTGGCCAATAAAAACTTATGAATAGATATTGGTAGATGATTTATAATATATGTCATGCATTCTTGGTATGAATTATTTAGGTATCTGTATGCAATATCCTCAGTGCCAGCTTGTGCACAGTTTGAAAAGCTGAATAGATGAATAATGGTTTTGGTATTAGACAGAGTGTTTGATGTCACAAAATAACATCTGCTAATAAAAGCACAGAGAAATGAAATGTTCATATCACTCTACAATGAAAAAAAAGTGTTCTTACAAAAATATCTCTTTCGTTATAACCATTATAACCTTAATTTATTAAGTCAACTAAGATCTTGGGTTTCCAACTTGGAGATGCACAGGATGATCTCAAAATCTGACTTGACCAGATTAATCCAAGATATCTAAAAGTTTTATCTAAAACATATTTACTTGATTTATGATGGCATTAAATTATTCAACTTTATGTCTAAGATTACTTTTAAGGCTTACACTCTCTGATTTTACAGCATGATCACTTATTTTTTTGAAAGTAGACTGCCCCATATATATTAAATTCTTAAATGTAGTGTGTAACCCAACTACCTAACGTTTAAAAAATTGCAATCCTTGTACTGTTTCTTTGAAGGTAGTTTACCTAATTTTTGCTTAATCTTAGTGTATATCTCAACCACCATTATAACGGTAGAGTGTTAACTACTGGTTAGCCTATGTGACATGTCAGCGCTCATCATAGTCTTCAGGGTTCTGGAGTATAACCCCCTTGACATGTGTTATAACGATTGGTAAATGATCCTTAGTGAAACACATTTCCATACCCTCCCAAACCATACAAGCAAATCAGGAAGCCAGCAAGTAGTTATTTTTGGCAATACCTGGTTGAGCCTCCCTATAGCTGCTGGGAAGCTCTGGAGCTCCATTCTGGACTAGAGTGTGGGAGTTTAATTACATGGCACTAGAGAAGACCAAAAGAGCATACAAGAAACAAGAGCCTTTTTCATTCTCATAATATTTTCCTCTATATATCCCTATCTATCTATCGATCTATCTATCTATCTATATATCTATCTATCTATCTATCTATCTAAACGAAATATACTTTATTAACATAATTCCTACATCCCAGGCCTGTTCTTTGGGTTCTATTGGACTCTGCCCTCCCTTTCATTCCTCACATACAATCAATCAATCACAAAATCTTGTCATTGTCACCTAACAAACATCTGTAGAATACATAACTACCTTACACAAGACATAACTAAATTTATAATCCATGCTCTTTTTATATCTCTCCATGAATACTATAACCCACTCCATCCTGGCTTCCTCACCACCCATCTGTTTCCACTCCAATCCATAATGAACGCCATCACTACTCCCACAGCTTCCAGAATAGAATGTAAAATCTTGGCCTTAACGTATAGAGCCCTCAACAACAGTGCACCCCATTATAACTCTGCTCTTGTCTCAAAATACTCCCCCCTTTTCACTCTGCTTATGACCTTCTTCTTTCCTCCTCTCTTACAATCTCCTCTCACTCTCTCCTTCAGGACTTTTCTCATGCTGTCCCTACTTTTTGGAGCTTCTTGCTTTGCTCCACTTAACTATCTTTCTGCCTCAAAACCTTCAAAACTGCAAATATTTAAAGAAGCTTATCACCTTCAGCTTTAATATGCATATCACATCTATCACTCTCCTGTATTGCACCCTAAGAGATTGTAAGTTTACACTGTAAGTTTGCAAGATTTCAATCTTGTAAGGTGCTTGTGAGAAAGTACTTTTGCAATGTGTTATATATAAATAGTTTTTTCGCCTTGTACTTTACCCCTGTACTTCACTACTGAATATTTTGTTGCATCACCCATAAAGGATAATAATCACATATATAGTTGTGAGCGTACGGGCCGTTGCTCACGCTTGCGGGCTCGCGTAGCGAGGGCTGCGGGCAAGGGCCTCAGTTGCTCGGATGGAGCGCCTTCGGCGCTCCATCCCAGCATCTGAGGCCCTTGCCCGCAGCGTACGGCCCGTTGCTCACGCGTAGCGAGGGCTGCGTGCAAGGGCCTTAGTTGTTGGGATGGAGCAGCCACCTCCTCCCCACAATGCCCCGCGCAGGGCCGCCCAGTTCCGGTTCCGCTTTAGATCCCCCAGTCTTGGCTCTAGATCCCTCTCCTCACCCCCTGCACAGTGAGTTGTTGCCCTCCCGGTCAGTGCTCCCCCTGTGCTGCTCTTCCTCTCCTCAGCCCCCCGCGGTGCTCCTTCTTCTCTCCCCCCTGTGCTGCTCTTCCTCTCCTCAGCCCCCCGCGATGCTCCTTCTTCTCTCCCCCCTGTGCTGCTCTTCCTCTCCTCAGCCCCCCGTGATGCTCCTTCTTCTCTCCCCCCTGTGCTGCTCTTCCTCTCCTCAGCCCCCCGCGATGCTCCTTCTTCTCTCCCCCCTGTGCTGCTCTTCCTCTCCTCAGCCCCCCGCGATGCTCCTTCTTCTCTCCCCCCTGTGCTGCTCTTCCTCTCCTCTCCTCACCCCCCCGCGATGCTCCTTCTTCTCTCTTCCCCTGTGCTGCTCTTCCTCTCCTCTCCTCAGCCCCCCCCGCGATGCTCCTTCTTCTCTCCCCCCGTGCTGCTCTTCCTCTCCTCAGCCCCCTGTGATGCTCC
This sequence comes from Discoglossus pictus, assembly GCA_027410445.1. Taxonomy (NCBI): domain Eukaryota; kingdom Metazoa; phylum Chordata; class Amphibia; order Anura; family Alytidae; genus Discoglossus; species Discoglossus pictus. The sequence goes on from CM050165.1 coordinate 395,949,083, forward strand.
TTCTTCTCTCCCCCCGTGCTGCTCTTCCTCTCCTCAGCCCCCCCGCGATGCTCCTTCTTCTCTCCCCCCTGTGCTGCTCTTCCTCTCCTCAGCCCCCCCGCAATGCTCCTTCTTCTCTCCCCCCGTGCTGCTCTTCCTCTCCTCAGCCCCCTGTGATGCTCCTTCTTCTCTCCCCCCTGTGCTGCTCTTCCTCTCCTCTCCTCACCCCCCCCCGCGATGCTCCTTCTTCTCCCCCCTGTGCTGCTCTTCCTCTCCTCAGCCCCCCGCGATGCTCCTTCTTCTCCCCCCTGTGCTGCTCTTCCTCTCCTCAGCCCCCCGCGATGCTCCTTCTTCTCCCCCCTGTGCTGCTCTTCCTCTCCTCAGCCCCCCCGCGATGCTCCTTCTTCTCTCCCCCCGTGCTGCTCTTCCTCTCCTCAGCCCCCTGTGATGCTCCTTCTTCTCTCCCCCCGTGCTGCTCTTCCTCTCCTCAGCCCCCCGCGATGCTCCTTCTTCTCCCCCCTGTGCTGCTCTTCCTCTCCTCAGCCCCCCCGCGATGCTCCTTCTTCTCTCCCCCCGTGCTGCTCTTCCTCTCCTTAGCCCCCCCGCGATGCTCCTTCTTCTCCCCCCTGTGCTGCTCTTCCTCTCCTCAGCCCCCCTGCGATGCTCCTTCTTCTCTCCCCCCGTGCTGCTCTTCCTCTCCTCAGCCCCCTGTGATGCTCCTTCTTCTCTCACCCCTGTGCAGCTCTCTCCTGTGTCTCTGATCTGCCTCCCGGCAGAGGTGGCCTCTCACAGCCCTGAGTACTGAGCCCAAGATCTGAGCCGGGACAGAGGCACAGCCAGGAAACAGCTCTCCCGGGGGCGGACAGGGGAACTGCACCCACAGGGTCACCTGCAGTCAGTGCTTGCTTTGCAGTGAGAGTGTGTTCTCTGCAGTCTGTGTGTGTCCTTTGCAGTGTGTGTTTCTGTGTCTGCTCTGCATTCAGTGTGTTTATGTGCTCTGCAGTGTGTGTGTGTGTACTGCATTAATTCTGTGTATATATGTGTGTGTGTGTGTATATATATATATATATATATATATATATATGTGTGTGTATATATATATATATATATATATATATATATATGTGTGTGTATATATATATATATATGTGTGTGTGTGTGTGTATATATATATATATATATATATATATATATATGTGTGTGTGTATATATATGTGTTTATATATATAACGGTTTTGTCTCGCGCAAGCACACTATTACACTGCACACATTCAGGACGCTTACACAGCAGCTCCACACCACTAATGCTCCAGTAACATCAAAATAGATGGCAGGTCTTCAACACAATGCTTTAAAATAGGTAAAGTATATTCATTTATTAATCTATTAGTTATTTTATTATTATACGCAAAATAGCATTAGCTCACTAACAATTTCATTGCCGTAGTTTTTTGACGGGCAATTCGCTAGTAATAATAATAATAATAATACTGACAATACATAGAAAATCCTACAATTAATTACAAATAACGGGCAGCTTGGGAGGAGGGTCTAAGGTTCAACCCATAAACCTTAAAAAGCAAACCAGAAGTTTGCATAATGAATGCATACATGGTAAAAAAAAACTGAGGCAAATAAACAAAGAAACAGGAGTCACCGGGCAATTCTGAATAGCTGAAGGGGGCTTAAAGCTCCCCCATTCTCTACAAGTTTGTTGATAATATTTAATATCGTAATAACTAATAAATGGGTTGGGTCAGGGAAGACAAGTTTGCAGCCCCAAACCCTGAAATTCTATAGTCTATTTCTTGAAGGGCAATTCCAAATATGAAAATAATCACCCTTTGTTTTTCAGTCCAACCTCCACACACTGATTGGCTGAAAATATAGGTGCTACATGCTTTAGCAAAAAAAAAAATATTTCTTGGGTTCAGCATTACTCATTAGCAGTAAAGATATATGATTAACAAATATTTATATTTAGTTCCCTTTATTAAAAGGTACTTCAGAAGACTATTAGAGTACCTGTTGTATGGACTTATGGACATACCTCTAACATCTTCTTTTCAAATAAGTTTTTTGTTCTAGAACCTGGAATAGAACTTACTGTGAAAAAAGATTCTAGAAAGGAGTTGAGAGTAGTGATGTCGCGAACATCAAATTTTAGGTTTGCGAACAGCGGACGCGAACTTCCATCTAATGTTTGCGAATGGGCGAACCCGGCGAACCACCATAGACTTCAATGGGCAGGCGAATTTCAAAACCCACAGGGACTCTTTCTGGCCACAATAGTGATGGGAAAGTTGTTTCAAGGGGACTAACACCTGGACTGTGGCATGCTGGAGGGGGATCCATGGCAAAACACCCACGGAAAATTACATAGTTGATGCAGAGTCTGGTTTTAAGCCATAAAGGACATAAATCACCTAACATTCCTAAATTGTTTGAAATAACATGCTTTAAAACATCAGGTATGATGTTGTATCGATCAGGTAGTGTAAGGGTTACACCCGCTTTATAGTAACAGACCAAGCTCCCCGTTTAATGCACCGCAAACAACCGCAAACAGTCCCTTTGCACAACCGCAAACTCCCCATTTGCACAAGGTTGGATACCAAGCTAGCCATGTCCCGTTCCTTGTCCTCACTGATGTCATTGAAGGTCTCTTCCTCCACCCAGCCACCAAGGGTCCCCGAAAGGTGACAACAAGCCCCCTGGGATGCCTGCTGTGTTTGGTCTTCCACCTCCTCAAAGCCACCTTCCTTCTCTGACTCCTCTTCTTCAGACTCCTCTCTCTGCGTTGCCTCTGTCTGCGTTACTATAAGGTGTGTACTGTTAAGTAGTACTATTCCTATCGGTTTAATCCCTGTTACGTCCACTATTAGGGGACATGTATATGGCATTGATTTTTGGAACAGGGAGATGGAAAAAGATGCTTGGTCGGACCTCCTACTTCGAATTTGGGGCACTGCACGTGCAATGTAATGTGCCACCAGATAGGAGTGGTGTATTAAGTTGTACTATCTATTCCTATCAGTTTGATACCTGTTACGTCACCTATCAGGGGACGTGTATATGGCATGGATTTTTGGAAGCAGGAGATGGAAAAAGATGCTTGGTCGGTCCTCCCACTTCAAATTCAGGGCACTGCGCGTGCAATCTAAGGTGCCACCAGATAGGAGTGTCACTGTGCACTGGCAAAAGTTGGCAGAGTAGGCGCTGTAGGCCTCACACACACGCCTGTAGGCAGGCAACTGATATTCAATCGATTACAGTCAAAAAAGTGTTGTTTTATGTCACTGTACACTACGGTTGCACCAGATATGACGTATCACTGTTTACTGCCAAAAGTTGGCAGAGTAGATGCAATAGGCTTCACATACACGCCTGTAGGCAGGCAATTGATTTTCAATCTATTACAGTCAAAAAAGTGTTGTTTTATTTTACTGAGCACAATATAAGCTGTGAGCCTGACACAGGCAGGCAACTGAAATTAGATTACAGTGAAAAAATGGTTGTTTTCAATGTATGGTACACCACCAGGTATGAGTAGTGAAAATAAGCACAATATAAGCTGTTAGGTGTTAGCCTGTCACACACACACGCTGGCAGGCAGGCATATGCAATTAGATTGTGTCTGCTGACTGTGAGGTGCAGGGTCAAAGTTTCCTCAATGATAAAGTATAGGGGGCGAACCGAAAAGCGCATGTGTTCGCCATCCGCTGCGAACGCGAATATGCCAAAATCGCCGTGAATAGTCAGCGGGCGAACTGTTTGCGACATCTCTAGTTGAGAGCAAAATGTCCAACCTAATCGCAGTTTGCCAGAAGCGGTCCTGCATTCAGTAATGTCACTGGTATGTGTCACATGTGATATAAGAGATTACTCCTATTAGTCTATTACGTATGGGAGATTTTATCTAAAGTGTGATTATATGGATACTGTTAGAAATCTACACTAATCCTATGTGTCGCAGTGAGCCTAAACCTATGTGCAGATAGTGGGTTTCAAAAGTGTTAAAAGGAAAATTAACTATATTTTTAAAGTTATATAAGAATTGAGGTCTTGATTGTGTTTTGGGGTATGGAAGATCAAGAGGGAGGATGAGTAGAAAGATTAAATTAAATAAATTATGTTCAGAAAAAATCTTAAATATCACAAACTTTGGTTGAGTCATTGACATTTGCATAGTGGATTGGTTGTTGACTAGCGGCTTGAGAATGAGAGTTATTCTAATGGAAAGTGCTCTCAGTTACGTTCTGTTGTCAAGCAAATGTATGTGGCAGTCATGAAAACTGTAAACTATTGTGAGGAACAAGATTAGACATCTCCGCCCAGTAAAACAAAATTGTATACAATCGTTTAATATTAAAGGTTTATTTAAACTTTCTAAAAACAATTTTCTCATTATCATTTTTTTATAAGAGAGAAATAGTTCACTCCAGTTCTGCTTAAATCAGATATATTATAGTTAACTTTCTCCACTTGCAGTAATAGATGGGTCATTGAAATGAAAAGGAATTCTTTTCATTTATTATTTTACTGATTTATATTTTCATTTATATTACATGAAAATATGCATGTTATCTTACTAGCAATTCTGTACAAATAACATAAGAAAGGTGACAAATTAATTGCTAAAATCCTTCATGACAACTTTAAAATATAGGGTTAAATTTTTCAGAGATATGAGACAGCAAGTTACACCTCCGACTTCAGTCTCCCACATAGTACAGGATTATTATATGTCCTTACATTCTTATGATGTGGTCTCTGCGTATATTGTGCTCCATCTGCTAGGATGGCTCCAAGCCCACTCATAAGTTTGTCGTTTTTATTCATTGTAACATGTGTTAAGAAATCCTGTGTGTTTACTGTAGGAGGCAGCCTGAGTAAGCACTGGAACTTCCATCTCTTATTCTGGAAGGCCTGTTTGTATGACAGCAGTGCATATTATCAAAGAATGCTTCTTTACACCTACCCACACCCGTTAATGTTTTCATGCCAGAATAACAAAATAACTAATAATTACAGAACCAGCGTGGTTGATTTTTTTTTCTAGAAACATAGAAACATAGATTGATGGCAGATGGGACCAAAAATGCCTATTGACCATTATATCTATCTAAAACATTGACTTAATTAACTCTTGGGATAGCCTTATGCTTTAACCCAGGCTTGCTTAAATTTCATAATTGTTTTGACTCTACAACTTAAACCGAAGGATTGTTCCACTTATCTACTTATCTTTCTATAAAGTAGTATTTTCTGAAATTGGGATTCATCTGAAATATTGTAAGATTGAGTGAATTTATTGAGGTAACAGTGGCATGTTTGGTTTTGAAATGCTGCATTTTTCCATGGAGTTTAATAATGTGCAATACAGGGGTCACTGGGGTGGAGGGGCTCCAGTTACGGGCTACCTGTTTGGACACAGTGATGAAGCAATGGAGGGAAGTGGCTAGTTCAATCTTATTAATCATATTTTAATAAAACTGGAGTTGTGGCGTTATGCACAACTCCCATTTAATCTCAATACTCGGATAGGCATGGTTGCAATGCTATTACCTACAAGGTAATATTTCCCTAGGAGCAAATTTAGTTTAATGTGCTCATACTGCTGAGTGGTGTTTCCCTAGGATGAGATATGGTTATGTTTAGGTTTGAAATGCAGGATTTCCCCTCGGGGTTCTAATAAAATATGTTATATGGAAACCACAGGGAAAGGGGCCCAAAATTTGGGGTTACTTGATTACCAATGAGGAATTAATCAGTCAGCAGGGGGTAATCAGGGTGTGGCCTCATTTAATGGACAGCTCCCCTATGTTTGTCTAGGGTTGTAACTTATTGTACATGTTTGCTGTTCTGTTTAAATTTGCTGGCTGTTCACTAATAAAGGAGTTTGAACTACATAATTGTTGTGTGTGTTGCATTCTAAAGGAATAATAATCCTTACTTATGGGGTTATCACTGTTGAACCTGCATTGGACTTTGTCACAATTGGTAACATTGACTGGGTGACTCTACTGGTACCTGTCATCTACTGGGCTCTTGTGGCTGGTGGCTGTAATCTTGATTCATTCTGTTCCTGCTATCAGGGATATACAACAAACCAGACTGTCCTACTGGGTAGGTTTGAACTAGTTTTTTATCAAGCCCAACAGAAATAGTAGGTCATAACAAAAACACAACTTTTTTCTGTAGCGTTGTTTAGAGTGTTGCAAATGTTGAAGTGAAAGCAAACACTAATGGCTATGCAGCTTGACATAACGAAAAAAGAAGAGTAGAGATACCTGCTCCAAAAAGCTTATAATCTATAAAATAAGAGTTAAAAAGCAAAATAAAAGGGCACGGAAGACACATTGTCATGAGGAGGGACCAGTTAGACTGGCTTGTGTATGGATCCCAACTATTAGGTCCTCTCTATTAGGTTTCTGTTTATCGGTGATAGGAATTCCCATGGAAGGGGGCTTGCTTCAGGATCTATGGAGAGCATAATTCCCTGATAGCTTGACTGGAACAAGTGATTAAAAAGCATGTTTCCATCCTTCAGAAATACAGCTGAAAAGCGTGTATACTTTTAAAAGGGGCAAAAAGGTCCCAGAGCAAAAAGGTCCCAGTAATTAAATTCACCTGAGTACAGAGTAATAAGAGGTAACATGATCAAGAAAGAAAGACAGGTAACCTACTCACTGAGCAGGATGCCCATTGTGTTTGCTTCACAATGGATATCTTAAACCTGTCCTTGCAAACAATAATTACTTCATGATATTTGCATTACAAATCTAAACTAACTAAATATTAACAAACAACAAGTGGTTAGCAACATTATGTCCAAAACACGCAGACACCAGAAGTATTCACTGGAGAAGAGCGTCTTTAGATCCTAAATAGTCCAAACAGGGAAACAATGGTTATTAAAGAGGTTGCCCATGGTTGTAAACAACAATGCTTAAGGGTGTCATGTCCATCTTGTGCTGGCACAGGAAATGTATTCCTTTGGGGAAGATTGGACAAGACGTATCACAGTACTTTATTACAGGCTTCTCTCCCATCAGGGCGGTCATCACACGTAATGGATAGTAATCCAGTAAGCATGCTGGATACATGGCATTCATGGGTCTTGTGTCATGCAGTTGACATAACAGAATTGGTAGAGTGTATGGATTTTAGAAATTAAAGGTGAAGGTTGAAGCCCAGTGAGATATATGAGAGAGAGGTGGCGTGGAGAGAAGTTTTCTTTAGACTGGACATAGTGAGGAGATTAGAAAAGCAATACTTTTTAGGCCCAGTTTGAAAATATATGTGTAATATTAGTTTATAAGAGAGGTGAGGAGTTTAGTGGCAATGGAGCTTAATGTAGGCAGGGCTAAGATTTACCATTACGCAGGCAGAATAACAATGCTTCTCTCTGACTGGTTGAATTGTTATGTTCATCAGGACAATTTTCTTCTTTACATAGCATCTTGGGAGGTGTAGTCATTTATATTAACTACAGACACTTGAACAATTCTACATCAATAGCTCTGGGAAGGGTCACAATGCTGATCTTTTCCCAATATGGTCGGATAACCTACTGCTTCTGTTGGGCTTGATAAGAACCTAATTTAAACCTACCCAGTAGTCAGGTTATTTGTATATCCCTGAACAGAACCAACTCAGCTGACAGCCACCAAAGAGCCCAGCAAACCACAGGAATCAGTACAGCCACCCAGCAAACGATACCGACAGTAACTTGGTCCAATGCAGGTTCAGCAGCAATAATCCCGGTAAAAGGATTACTTTTCCCTCACAATGAATCATACACATCAATTATGTAGTCCAGACTGACAACTCTTTTATTGATGAACACAGCGCATGTATAGGTACAGTAGATTACATGGGAGTGTGAACACTTCAAAAGCATATAGAACGGTCAGTCCCAGGCCCATATCAGGAGCTTCCTTCCTGCTCTTTGTACTGTGTATTGGTATTTGCTAATAACCCCTGCGGAGACATCAAGTCTGGGGGCCAGATGTTTATGTAGGCTGATGGCTAACTCCTCACCTTGTTGCACCCCTTACTTGCCCCTCCTGAGTATATACTAGCATTGCACCCATGCTTATCCTGGTATAGAGATTTAAAGAGGGGTTATGCATTGAACTACAAATCCATTTTGTTATTAAAATATGATTAATATAATGGATTAGTACCTTCCCTCTTCACTTTTGTTGCTAACTCTAAATTATTAGGTATTTTAAGGTTGTTTTCCTGGTAATTCACACATCAGTGTCATGCGCTGGTCTTTCTTTAGAAGGGAGACAAATGGTAATGCGAGTGATATTGTAAAACTTCTTCTGTAGACATAGCGTCTACGTAGCCCCTTTCATGTACTGGGCCAGCCACCCTCCCTCTATTCTGATGGTCTCTTTCTGTCCCCGCAAACGGGTAATTGCTGTAACTGAAGCCCCTCTACCCAGGGACACAGGGACAACATGCCTGGTTACATCAATAAATTCACACAACAATACAATAATGTAGTTGCCAGAGTTCAAGTGTCCAGACTAGGAGAGAAGGAAGAAATAATATAAATAATTCATGTTAATCCAGGGCCCCTAACAGTCCCTCAAAATCTTGCGCCCCCTAGACGTCACATAAGGCAATTGCAAAGCATTAAATGCCCCTTAACTCAAGCTCTGCAAGAGCAAACAATGGGGTAGTTCTGTTATTGAAAGGCTGAACTTAACAGCTGACTCTTCTGGCAGGGTTAAGATAGTACATGATGAAATAATTATACTAAATTGTAAATGTTTATAATGTTTCTATCAATATCCTTGTTTTCAGTTTTTGTGTCCTGTTTGGCTTATTGTTTTCAGCATAAAAACTTAGTATACAGTCACTGTTGATATTTCACCATTATGACACATATAAAGACTATCTGTTACGAGGAATAATTTCCAGACTGTATGTGCTAATAACAATCTAACAAAGTAGCATGCATGCTTGTAGAATAGTCACTTGATAATGATGAGTTAATTTATGAATTAAGTATTATTTAGTGTTAAGTATTAAGTATTATTTCCACTGTGGTATGAATCGCGAGTATCAGTATACCTTTAAGCTTTTGAATAACATGATAAACACTGTAACTCCCCAAAAGGTTGTTGATAAGTGCAATCACTTTTCTAAACCTCTCTAAGGACAGTATATTGTTGCCAAAACATGCTATGAAGCAATCTATGTAAATAAAATATATATGTGTGAGTATATGTAAATATAAGATAAAGAAAGATAGGACTATCTATATATACATCTCTAGTTCACTCTGGATTTCTGGGAAAAAACATACAAATGGTTATATAATTATATACATAAAAAACTATAATATATATATATATATATATATATATATATATATATATATATATATATATATATTGTAGCATATACTGTACATATAATGCCTACAGAAAAGTTCTGGTCTATTTAACACTAACTTAAATATTGCTTGTGGTTGTGATTGTGCTTGGGTAACATAAACATATAAATATAGATCAGATGATAGATAATATCCTAAAAGACTCATCTAGGCTGCTTGTTAGATAGATCTACCTAAATGTTTGGGATAGGCTTCTGCTTATCCCAGGCATACTTAATTTAAGTGATAGAAGGTGGAGATCAGTGAGTGCATTCAATTTAAAAAATAGATGTGTAGAATTAGGAATCAGGGTAAATTAAAATATGAAAAGTATGGTTGTTGGGCCCCCATTCCATTGGCCAAATTGTAATTACTGGAGCCCGTAATGTACCCTGTAAAAGTTACTGATATTCAATTGGTCTCTTCTAGCTACCCGCAAGTGAGCTACAGTTACAATTCCCTGCTGTTGTCAAAAACGCAACTCTTTCCTATCTCCTCCTGTGATGTTTCAAGTGTGCAAATGTTATCAGTGCTAAAAACACAAAATCCATATTCAATTGCAACAATTCAACAAGCCCACAATTGCCTTCAAACCCGTAAATGGCAAATGTATAAAACATTTCTACAAGTACTAGATAGGACTCACAAGTGGGTTAAACACCTGTTCGTAACACAGTAAAAGAAAATATAAGCGCATACACTACTGTACTTTAAAATACTGGGAAAGCGAAGAAAAATATTAGAATTAATTGCAAAACAGTCTCAAGCTCACAAATCTGCAATAAAATATATATATATTTTTGTTTTATTTCTGTGTTATATTGATCCCAGGAATCAAGGAGTTAATCCATATCAGGCCACCCACATGGACTGGAACAATGTATTTATTGATTTTTATCGTTACATAGTAAGTGAGGTTAAAAAAAAAAATTCAGTCCATCAAGTTCAACCTTTTAAGATCTCCTCTGATCTGCAATATGCGTATTAGTTATAAATTAATTGAATCCAGAGGAAGGCAAACAGAAAAAAACACCCAATCGTCTCAAAGGGAAAAAAAATGTTTTTTTCCTGACCCCAGATACTGGCGATCGGATTCCTCCCTGGATCAATACTCCCTCTCTAATTATCCAGGAAAATGCCCTTTTTGATTATAAATAAATCCAGGCCCTTTTTAAAGTTATCTATTGAATCCCCTGTCACCACCTCCTTTGGTAGATAATTCCACAGATTAACCACCCTTACTGTGAAGAACCCTTTTCTTTTTTTAAGGTGGAATCTTTTTACTTCTATCCTCAAAGGATGTCCTCTTGTCAGTTGAAAACCTATCGGCACAAAAAGCTCACTTGACAAATCTTTATACTGACCACGGATGTATTTATATAAGGTAATCATATCCCCTCTTTTCTAGAGAAATTAAGCTTAATTTGGTTAGTCTTTCTATTGATTTCTACATTTCTGGATTGCGAGTATGATTGCAGATCGGACTTCTAAACACTAATTGATTGTAATTTAAACTCCATGTTTTACTGACGTCATGATGATGGTCTCATTTACTATTGGCTCTAATCTAAATTGTTGCTTACGTGCTTGCTTAATTGATCATGATCATGCCCTGAATTGCTACGTATGGATTCACGGTTTACAGTTTTAGGCTTTAGCTCTGTAATTGCGGGCTTGAGTCAATTGTAACAACTTTCTAACCTGCAGACTTACAGCCACTGGCATTGTAATTATAGGCTTGGAATTGAATGGAGGCCTTAGTGTTGTGCAGCAGCAATGAGGTAGATTTGCCTTACTTTAAAGGGTCATTAATGTTTTTTTCTTTATTGCATCAGAAAAGTGGTATTTGATAATGTGCCACAGTATGATTGTTTATTTTTGTCTAACTAAAAGCTAGTTTTTTGACTTTTAGGTTCTTAACAAAAACATAATGCAACACATGTGACCCTATAGTGGTAGTTTTTCTTGCCATGGACCTAGGACAATGAATCTAGGATTGTCCCTGCTCAGGATTTATTTAAAGATTGTTTTAACCTATTTTTGCAATATGTATTTTTTCTACAATTCCAGTTATTCTTTCTTTAAACCTTATATTCCCATTAATGCAAACAAATAGAATAGTAGCTACACTTTTTAAAGAGGACAATAAAGTTGTCTGAAAATAAATTTTAATTTTATCATGTAATTGGTTATTTAATGCATTCAGACATACAGTCGACATATGTCCATTATCTTAAAAGGAAACAGAATAGATATGACATTATATTGTTAGACTGGATAGTATAATAAGACTTCCTGATTTGATCTTGACAGGAATTCAATACAGAGTAGTTATCCAATTCTAAAAGTAATGTGATTTCTTTAAGACAAGTATATCAATACATACCGCATGGCATAATTTAATTTAATTCACATAGAATAGTGATTGTATTCCAGAACTCCAACCTGCACACCGTGGGCCTCATTCAAATGTGACTTGTCCAATTGAATAGGGGTCTAAATAAGCACATAACATATTTTTTTAAAGAAGTTTTTAGTTAGTAAACATCTATCCAAAAGCAAAGTTTTAACTAACTAAAAACTTCTTTTAAAAAAATATGTTATGTGTTTATTTAGAGCCCTATTCAATTGGCCAAATCGCAATTGAATGAGGGCCTGTACATCTAACTGCACCAAGGAGGATCAATTATAGATGCAATTACTGACAAGCACATACACTATGCATTACGTTTTTTTATAGTGCCTAGTAGAAGTACTTTTTTTTATATACATTTCATTATAAAAAAGATATAGAAGGTTAATCTTTATATTTAAGTGTTAACATAAATGGGCCCTCATTCAATTGCAATTTAGCCAATTGAATAGGCCTCTAAATAAGCACATAACATATCTTTTTTAAAGAAGTTTTTAGTTAGTGAGCATCTATCCAAAAGCAAGGTTTTCACAAACTAAAAACTTCTTTAAAAAAAATATGCTATGTGCTTATTTAGACCCCTATTCAATTGGCCAAATCGCAATTGAATGAGGCCCTTACTCTGTTTTCTGTTTCTGTAATATTTATTACAATCTATTATAATGGCCAATATCTTTATCAATATACTGTTTTTTTTTTTTACAAAAAAGTAATTAGAAATTAAAGTTTGTACATAAAAACTGTACAGTAAATGTTTGGCCTTGTTGTCTTGTCTGCATCTTAACATTAATTTAAAGAACAACATCCAAAATAAGCTAAGATTCCCATGGGCTATAAAGTGATTCATTGAGATCTAAAAACATAAAATTATTTTTGGTCTTTAAACTGAAACAAAGAATTTTCTTTTAAATGTATTAAAAAATATAAATATATGTAAATATTAAACAGCAATTGTGAGTAAGAAATACAATCCACGTGAAAGGTGTGCTTGGTCTGAAATGATTCTGACAATGAAATTATTATTTTTAGATTTTGTTAAAAAAAAAAGATCTGTAACGTGCCTTGTATATAATTTTAATACTGCTGGTTAAGAATCGCTATTGAACCAGATAGTCAGGCAATGATTAGTTGTTTCTGGTTATATTTCATCAATATTGGGAATACAGAATATTTTATTATAGTGGAAAGTCATTTAAAACGCACCAATATATTCCGTAGCGCTGTACATAAGTTAAGTTCAAAGATAACTACAAGTTAACAAATAGCAAAGCAAGGAGGGCCCTGTCTTTGAGCTAGTCTTTGAGCTAATATTCATCAATACTGGGAATACAGAATATTTTATTATAGTGGAAAGTCATTTAAAGAAGGCTATTAGAGTGCAGTTTCTATTTCAGTTTTGGACCATCGAAGATATAGCTGGGGCATCTTGAGAAATATCCATTTACAACACAAGTTGAACATAGAGAGGCTATGGCCATAAATCCATAATTATGCAAATATACATCATTGTTATTGGTCAGCCACACAAATTCAGATTGGGTTGGGAAAATATTCAGCTTTTTTCTAAATCTATAGACATGGGCCCTCATTCAAATGCGATTTGGCTAATTGAATAGAGCTCTAAAAAAGCACAGAGCATATTTTTTTTAGATAAGTTTTTAGTTAGTGAAAACCTTGCTTTTGGATAGATGCTCACTAACTAAAAACTTCTATAAAAAAAATATGTTATGTGCTTATTTAGACCCCTATTCAATTGGCCAAATCACAATTGAATGAGGGCCATGGAAAGCTGTAGTCAATGCCTAAATAAACTGATTAATGTTATTAAGTCACTTTTTAAGAGTTAAAAGTTGATATTACCAAAAGTTATAGCAAATATAGCTATGGTACAATATCCCAATATTGTCTTATTCCATACATCCATAATTATTGTTAGCAGCCCAAGCCTACAAACAACTACAAATTTCGATTCTACAATTGTGAATATTTTATAGTTTTTCCATTAAATATATTTACACAGTAGCTTTCTTGCTCTGTATTTTGCACAACATATGGTACATTGGTACATTGCATTTTTGCAATGAGTGGTTTAGAGAAGCCTTCAATTTCTAAAAGCTTCGTAGGACCACAGCTGTTCTGTGCATGTGACAAATCACAAAGAGAAAAGATTACAGAGATTATATACACTTTTGGCTTGAAATTATTTGATTGTTTGCCACTGGAGATTTGATGCTGTCGTATCAGCTGAAACCTCTCACAACTAATACAGCAGAATGGATCAATGGATATTTCATCATTGCTCACTCAGCAGCAAGCTTTCACAATGCTCTGCGTGTATATCCTCAATTGGAATTAAGTGACATCGCCAGTATATGTCACCTTTTTTGGTGATGTTTTATCACTTCACAAGAGATGTTTTCTTCAAATGATGGCATCTTATCTATTTCATGTTTTTTGTCTTCAAAATAAATGTACTACCTGGCAAGTGTCCTGACTTCAGTATGTTATACAAAACATTCAGTGTGGTTTTGCTTTACACCCACGCATTGCCTATTTTGTAAATGATAAAAAAGAAAAGCATATTTACTGAACCTCCACCCTAGTTTCTGAGAATATGTTCTTTTTTTGCTTTCAATGGTTCTGATGGGCAACATATTTAGGTATGAATAAAATAACATTTGTGTTTTATGCACCTATAGATACTTGTATGAATTCAAAGCCAAAAAGATACAGCGCAGGAACGTATTCCATATCACACTTTTATACAGATGGTATAACTGGAAACAGTGGATTATAATAGGTCATTATACACACAAATATTTCAGCCTTAACCGCTGCTTCTCAAAGGGCCATGTACATATTTGTAATGTCATGTAAAATTCATATATCCAGTACATTTTACATTTTTTTTTGTATAATAGTTGATTCAGTGCTTAATAGCGTGTCAAAATTGTGACTCAACCTCTAAATTTGCTTATGAGTAGATACAATTATCAGGTCTGGCATTGTGTTCCTTATATATATATATATATATATATATATATATACACACATGTAGTGAATTAAAGGAATAGAATACTTTTATTTAGGGATATTGAAAAAGACTCCACTATTTAAACCCAAATTTGATAGTATAGGAATGCAACTACATATGCTTACAGGTAGGGTGATAGAAGAAATCTTTGATTTCAGAGGGGATACCTCCTATCTGGAAAGCTTAACAAGGGTTAAAGCCGCAAAACTAGAATTAAGCCTAGAATAATATGGCTAAATGCATAAAAGCAAGTATACTACTTAAGGGGCTAAAGAAGTATTTAAAGTATTATTGTGCACATCAAAAATCAGACTGCAATGTAGATATTATATGCATCTGTCCAGGTCAAAACTGCAGTCAAGATATATATACAGCCTTATTAAAATTGCGATTTGGCCAATTGAATAGGGCTCTATTTAAGCACACAGCATATTTTTTTACAGAAGTTTTTAGTTAGTGAACTTCTATCCAAAAGCAAGGTCTTCACTAACTAAAACTTCTGTAAAAAAAAATATGCTCTGTGCTTAAATAGAGCCCTATTCAATTGGCCAAATCGCAATTTAATAAGGCTGATAATATGCAACAAAGTAGTGCATTCTGTTGGTCTTCATAATAGTATATTTTTGTCCAAGGCAACTGAAAAAATATTTAAGTTGCTAAGTCAACCAAATTTGTTAAACTGATTAAACATTCTCCAAATACTAAACTGTGATGGTACATAAAACATATGTGGAAAAGCTTAGAAATGTAAAAATACACACAATTTCTTCATTAGAATGTAAAATTAACTAATTGAAACAAATAAATGAGATAATGAAGCACTAATTGTAATCAATTAAGGCAATTTTCTTCTAGATATTCACACCTTTTTCAACTACAAGTTAGGTTCATAAAAATATCTCAGATTAAGTCGTAAATAAGGACCATTTACCCATGTGTTATTGAAGACAATTAATAGATATGAAATCTGTTTAAATACTGAGATACAGAAATCCTCACATTGATATATTCTTTTATATTTTTCTTGTTTTGACTGAGTTATTTCTATTTAAAATCTGCAACCTTGCCCAGGTATCATTCCAAGAATTTTAAATTTGTTGATGATTTCAACTATTTGTTTGTTTTTTGTTTGTGGTTATTCTTCCTTTATTGCACATAACAGTAAACTGCAAGAATTAAATATTTACATTTTAAAGGATGCACAATTTTTAATGCCTGGGTTAAAAAGCAGCACCACATCCCTAAAAGTTTAACATATTGCACTAACATCCACCGTTGGCATTAGGGCAGCCATATCAATTTACTAGTGTGGTGATGCATTTCCACTAAAGCCAACGCATATAGAATTTGAACTGCTGATATCAGAAATCTGTTGCCATTATGGAGAGATATCACCTGTATTGATAATGGAATATAAATGGAAACATAGGGCCTCATTCTAATCCTACGTTTTTCAAATAAGTAGTTGTAAGGGGAGGCTGCCAGCGACTTAGCTATTCTATTTGCAGCCTCCGGCGGCTTACGGACGTCGATCCCTTGCGATTTGCTCAATCACAGCTTACTTCCTTCAAAGCCTTTGATCTAACATGGCCGCAATAGTTGCGTCCGCAAGAAAGCCCAAATCGCTATTCTAATGCTACAATTACCCTTCCATCAAGCACGTAAATCGTTTAAACTGAGCCGCAGCTTACTTACCCCAAAGCGGTCCCACAACGCTCTTACTTACAAAACGTAGCAACAATTAAGCAAAATATAAAAGCCATTCTGTACTTTTATTAGAATAATAGCACAACATTCCCCTACTCTCAAATAGGCAAATTAAAAAAGTTTATTTCATGTTAAATTTTCATCATAAAGTCCGACGGGCTTCAACATCCAAGCCCCTAGGACGTTTGAATCCAACCTTCGGGCCCGGAGGTTGTAGCCAATCCAACTTCATGACGGAAAATTTAGCTTGCAATAAAGTAGTTATTTATGCCGATTTGCGAGTCTGAGAATGTTGTGCTATTAATTTTAGGACCTAACATCACTTTCTCTTTCAATAAAAGTACAGGATGTCTTTTTTATTTGCTTCTGAAGTGCTATGTTTTGACAGGAAGACCTACGACCTTGAATGACCTCCAAGCCCGTGACTCGTTATTCACGGCCGCAAGATCGCAAACTCAGAGCACTGTAAATGCAAATATACATTTAAGACAGCACTGTAAAGCACTGTACTGTAAATTGTGGGGTACACAATAGGTGACATGAGGAATAAGGGGACAACATTCTCAAGCTGGCACATCGCCACAGTACAATACTTGATTTCAGGTTTAAGTTATGTCCAAATTCCAACGGGCTTGAATAACCGCCAAGCCCGTAACTCATTATTCAAGCCTGTCAGACTTTGGACATAACTTAAACCTGAAATCAAGTATTGTACTGTGGCGATGTGCCAGCTTGAGAATGTTGTCCCTTTAATCCTCATGTCACCCATTGTGTTCCCTATCATTTACAGTGCTTTACAGTGCTGTGTTGAATTTATATTTGCATTTACATTCCTCCGAAATTGCGGCCTTGAACACACGAGTTATGGCCTTGCGGCTGCGATCCTGTTCAACCACGGAAGTGCCTGCGATCGGCCATAAGAGGGACCTCTTTTCAGCGCCGCCCATGTAAATACCAGCGTAGATGTAGCGAAGCGCGCAGTTGTAAGCCGTCCTCAAGGAATCACAGACTTGTGGCTGTTTTATGGCCCAGATTAGAAAGAGGCCCATACTTCATACCATTTATATAAGGAGTTTAATGCCAAAATGCAGTCAACTGGGTTTGTTCACATTGCAAGTGGTAAGAGCAGCACGTTGAGATTCTGCACAAGTAATGAATGGAGATTTCTCTACTACAAAGTTGTGATGAGGAGCCCCATTTGCGTGTGCATAAATATAATAACCGTAACAAATAATACATTTTACAACTTTGCCAACCACATCATCAGACTATTCTTGGGGGTGAAAACTTTCCATATAATCTCCATCTTCTACCAGTTATCGGTTTCAGTGATTTAGAATGATTTGACAAAGGAAGAGACTCCTAATGACTTTAGAGAAAACACAAGGGCAGCAACTCATCCATGAAACCTCAGGTTATATTTGTAAGAATTGCAAAGCCTGACACTTCAGTCAACTGCTAAGAAAAGCATGTGGCAGGAGCAACAGTCTCTTTAATGGGGGGGGGGGGGGGGGGGCTCAACTAGCTGAGATTCCCAGCTGCAACAAAGAAACATTTTTTTTTTGCAGGTAGGCCATCTAAGTCATTTTGCCTTCGGCGCTCCTTGCCAGCAACTGCGGCCCTCACTTCGCGAGAGTCGCGGCTCGCTTCGTGAGCCTGCCAGTGTTAGCAACAACTCGTACGCTAACAACTATATATGTGATAACACCATAGCTATATAGTGTAGGATGGTTACATTTATTTAGAACCATTCTATACAAATGGGAAAAGGCAAAACTCAAACAGCATTCCAAACAGCTACAGAGACTGTTTAGGGATTACAGCTTTATCCTATTTTCCATTTAATTTGTCAGTCAAACCAATGATAAAAGTATAGTTAATGTTGAAATCCTTGCATATTTCAGTGGCCAATAACATATGGCTCTAAGAGACAAATGGTTTTCAGTATAGATCACACTATTC
Source organism: Discoglossus pictus (assembly GCA_027410445.1). Lineage (NCBI taxonomy): Eukaryota > Metazoa > Chordata > Amphibia > Anura > Alytidae > Discoglossus > Discoglossus pictus. The sequence continues at coordinate 395,967,575 of CM050165.1, forward strand.
TCTGTGTTGTTCTATAATTTATTATGTCATTTAAATAATAATACATGGCGAACATTGCCATGTCTTATTACATATCATTGTGGATATAGGCTTTGCTATAGATTTATTATTCTTTAGTTCTAGCAATTTTGGTGAAATCTGAACAGGTGAAACAGCAAACTACAGATGCGTGTCTGCCTCTGTGGGCCTCGTCAGTGAGGTGCAGATGTACTCCCTAAGGCACAATGAGCAAGGAGTCCACATCTGGATCCCTGTATCACCCATAAGGCGAGGAAAATGTATGCAAATAGAGTAGAGGTGCTCATCTGAGAACAAAAAATACCTCAGTGGGTTTTTTCTATAGGTCTGGTTACCTACTCAGAGAGCAGCCTCTTTTAGCTCACTTTTCCCCATTTACAGGGAGAAATATCCTGTAGTATATCAGTCTGGTCTCACTCAAAAGAGTGACCCAGCCCCGAAATACCATGTAATTCAACCCTGAACAGGAGAAACAGCAAACCCCAGATGTGTTTCAGCCACTGTGGGCCTCGTCAGTGAGGTGCAGCTTTACTCCCTAAAGCACAGTGAGCAAGGAGTCCACGTCTGGTTCCCCCCATCACCCATAAGGTGAGAAAAATTTATGCAAATAAAGTAGAGGTGCTCATCTGAGAACACCATTATTTTGTTTTTTTGTTTATTCAAATGACCTTTAGGGATTAGTCTCCCTAAGGGTGATAGGGGAATCCAGACGTGGACGCCTTGCTCACTGTACTTTAGGGAGTTCTCAGCTACATCTCACTGATGAGGACCAATGAAGGCTGAAATGTACATTTGGGGTTTGCTATTTCTCCTTTTCAGGGTAGAATTGCCTGGTACTTCGGGGGCTATATATATATTTATATATATATATATATTTTTTTTTTTAATGTAGAAACTAGTTAGAGCAACGTGCATCTCCACCACATAGTTCACAACCACGTCAACCTTTTCTACATCGGGTACACTTGTGTATGTTACTAGATACCTGAGTAACGGTTTGATGACCAAGACACAGCTCGTACATTATTTTCACAGGGATGATTTTCCTAAGCCTTTTATTTGAAACTCTATGCTAAATTGATGTGGGGTGCTCATAGAATTATGAGAATTCAGTGTATTAGTATTCAGTACATAAATCTAATTCATTGGCTGGATATTGTTAATATGTCTCTGTAAAATATATTTTTTTCAGATAACTTTATGTGTGGGATTTATCCATTGCATACACATTTTCAAATAGTGTTTTTAATTATAAGAGTACCCTGGATCACTTTATTTAGATGCTTTCGCTGTAAGTCATTTTCTCCAGAAGTTTGGTCTCTAACACTATATCGATGTTCCGTAGAAATGATCTATAAAGAACTGCGACATAAAGGATCATCAAACTTGGAATATGTAGAAGTAACTGCTTACAAAATTGTCATCTAAATATGCAGAATAATCTATTGACCTTCTTATTAATAGCAATTTTGTACAAGCGTTTATTAATTGTAACAGTAAACTCTAAATTAAAAGACATGGATCCAAATAGCTCCACTGGGATTTGTGCTACTGATTATCACCTGCCTTCAATTGATACATCTTGCAATATCATTAATTAAATGGATAGCCGAGATGCTTAGCAATGTTTTAGATTGATTACTAAATTACTGTCTGTGGCAATAACCACTTAACTTTGAATCAATGTGAAATCTTATTGGCAATTTTACTTACACTTAAAAAACATCAAAAGTGCTTTTACATTTAATCATTTCAAAATAAAAAATATATACTTTACATTTGGACCAAAAATATCTAAGATTTAACATTTGTAATGTTTGTCAACAAATATCTACAGTAATTGTTTAAAAGTAAATGAAAATGGCTCACTTTAAGAGTTCAGCTGTGGCTTAATATTTTCTCCTTGAAAAATCACTTAAAGTTAATTGATATGTAAAGTAATTTGAGCATTAAATTAGTTATTTATATTGTACCTCAGCCATGAAGAACTTTCAGTCTTACTAAACAGGCACTCTAGTGTTCCCAAAATGTTTTACGTTCAATGTTTATATATATGTATACATATATATAGAACACAACTAATGTGAGCAAAACCTAAAGGGACACACATGGTCAAAATTACTGCTACAAGCTTAAATAAGCAAGTGTGAACTTTGTTTTTGTGACTTGTAAACAAGTAACTATAGTACTAGAAACATTGCTCTGAAAATGTTCTTATACACAGTTATACCTGGGGGATTCTCCTCCCTCAGGGTTTGCCTTATTAGCTGATTGCATCTCTTTAGGGGTTTGCATTTGTAGCAATTGTTGCTGAATGGGATTTGTGATAGATTGATTGATAGACAGATTGATAGACGCAGACAGATACTAATTTCAATATTTTTATAATTAATCTTTTATTGAATGAGACAATGTTAAAGTGTACAATCACATGAAAAAGTTTTATAAACAAAATGATAAGTATACCATAGATAAGTATACAATAATTAAACAAAATAAAGTTGTTTAAATATTAATATAAGAAGTCCCAACAGTGTTTTGGTTTTTAAAGAAGAAAATCAATCATGAAATTCAACAAAATTGATCCATCTAATATGATCAATAGAAAAGAAAGAAGAAAAAAGAAAAGAAAAAAGGACCTCAAATGTTCCTATATATTTCTTTTGTTCTAGGGTGCCCATGTCTTTCTCAACATGCAGTAAACATCCTTCAAGTGTATAAGATAATTTCTCCAATTTATTCTTTTTTTTTATTTTTATGGTCTGAGACCAAGATAGATTTATTTATTTTTTCCATTTGGAAGTGGCATGTAGTTTAACTACCACAAAAATGTTAAATAATATTTTTTAAGCAGCTGTTTTCAGGGTTTTCCTAGCAAATAAACTTATCAGAGTTGTGCCCTACATATCAGTAATTTTAAGTTCCAATTGACCCAAATACATTTTACTGCTTGGCAAAGCCACCAAATGTGGAGCTGGGTTGTGTGGGCGGGATAATTTCTATGAAGTTTATCCAGAATAAAATACATTCTAAGTTAAACATTCAAGTTAGTTTACAGTATTATGTACTTTCTACTGCTTTGTTCAATAGAAATCAAGCCTTAGACCAATCCTCATCATTTACCATTATATTTAGTTTTTTTCCAAAGCTTTTTTATTGTGGTAAAGGAAGAGATATCAAATCGGTTTCCGAGATCATAAATAAGACTAAACTTACCTCTAGCATTAGGATTAGAGAGACAATAATTTTCTAACTGTGTTACAGGATTCAAGGTGTCATATTTTAATATATGAATATTACACTTGATGAGGAATTCCTAAATTAACCTAATGTAAGATTTTTGAGCAGCCCACAAAATTGCAGGCTTTACCTCTGATGTGTTATTAGTATTAAAATAGTTTTTAATTTCAACCCTAATTTGTTTTGTATACTTAAAATTGTGTTATTAAGTTGCTTTCTAAAGGGGGGTGAGGAATAATTTCTAATATAAGTCAATAATTGGGTTATAGAGTGATCTGACCAGGCAGAAGGAAGAATATTGGTGTATTTTATATTAGGGAGAATTGAAGACAATGTTAAAATATAATCATTGTGGAAGTATGAGCAGTGTGGGTGATAGCAAAAGGAATATAATTTTTGCTTGGCATGCTGATTCCTTAATACATCAGCTATGTGCCAATGGTCTAAAAACATATGAGGTTTACTAGAAATCATTTTGCTTGTGTTTACTTTGAGATCTATCTAAAGTTTAATTTAATCCTAAATTCAAATGTCCACCAAACCCTTAATTTGCCTTTCTGGTATTTAAGCATGTATTTATCTAATTCAAGAAGACAACAAGAATATACAGTTGTAGGGAAGGTAAAAGGAAACAAATGTATAATCTATACTGAGAAGTTGTCCTTGTACAATTACAAATATTTAAAGATTGTTTGAAAATGTGTCTAAAACCATAATGGGACAATTATTATGGACTAAATTTGCTGAGCCATTTATTTTCTGGACAATGAAAGAAATAAATAATTCTTTATATTGAGAGTTAGGAGCGTTAGTTGAGAAAATGAGATTCCTGGATAGAAATCAGATCAGGCTTAAGTTTACGACATTGTGTAAAGACTAATCATTTGTTAGGTTAATTGAAACCCTTACAATTATGGGAGATTGATGTGCAGTAATGTAGAAGTGTTTGAAGAACTGTAAGGAATCATTGGTATGAATTAAAAAAATCAGTAAAAACAATATGTCCCACATGGCGGGGGTGAAGTGATGAATATACAATGTCACCTTAATCTCTTTACATTTAGGAATTACCATGTGAGCAGGGGTGTAGGATCAAGAATAATTTTGGGGGGGATAGGGCTCATTGTATACACAGGCCATAAAATAGCTTATACAGTATATACATTTATACAAACATACACACATCTTTGGGGGATTTGTCCCCCCCATCCCCCAAGTTCCTACACCCATGAATGTGAAGCTTCCTACCTCCTCCTACCTGTGTCTATCAGGGGCGTGGACATCTCTTTCTGTGGGCTGGACTATCATGGAGCTTGGAAGCAGGCTAGACTGATGTCACTGGCACTACCCCATGACATCATACTTTTGAAGAAGAGTGCCTTACAGGATCTAAAACATTGTATTTTGTCTATGAAGACATTTTTTTTTGCATACTATAAAAGGGCTAAGCAATATGCTCAAGTGCTGTTAATAGGACAGGAGTCAAGTATATCACTTCCTTACCACAGATAAATTAATTACATTAAATGAGGTAATGGAAAGACAACCACAATTTGTAAATGGATAAATCTAGGAGTGCAACTTGAATGTTTTATACAATTGGCACTTATTACTTGATTAAGAAAGGTATTTAAGTCCAGCACAGTCTTTAGGGGGATGTATGTAAAAAAAAAAAACGATTTGAAAAAGTTAATCTTTCCTAGATCAAACATAAGCGTTTAAACTATTTAAAATGATCTCCACATGGTTGTCAATTATATTATAAGTCGTGACTGATGTAATATAAATACTGAAAATGTGAGGTTCTTTTGGGTTCATTATTAGGTCCTCTCAATTTTAACATAATAATGATTTAGAAGTAGGTCTGGAAAGTGATGTCTCCATATTTGCTGATGAAACTAAGTAGTGCAAGGTAATTACATCAGAAAATGATATACTTTCACTGCAAAAATTAGAAGAAATTGCACCTAAGTGGCAGATGATGATATTCTTTTTTCATCCTCAATTACTATGTTACATATTTTGTGAAATATAATTTTAAGGAAAATACTTGGATTGGAGATAGGATAATGAGATTTGATTGACTCAGGTGTAATGTTGGAGTAGGTATGCCCATGTAAAAATTCTATAAATATGTATAATGTTCAAAATTTGACACTTGACAGTTGGTAACTGCCAGTTTAAAGAGCCATTTATCTCACTGTAGCACAAGATTGTAGGTTAAAATATATATTTTTTTAAATTACACTAAGAGTTGCTGAAAATTCAAAATGTTTAAGTCTGTTTACAAACACTGTCCATATTGCCTACCGGCAGTTTCATGATTAATAACATATTTCAGAGGCGCAAAGACAGTAAAGTGATTGATTGCATTCCTGAGTTCAGGGAAAACTGCTCTCAAAATTTAACTGACATCTGACCTGTTTAGGTTATTCCAGCATGCCACAATCTTCATAAATTCATTTGTAGAGGGTTAATCCAATTTTCTTTTGCCCACTTCACTGAGCAGAAGCTGTATTTTGGGAGTGGGCAGTCAGTAAACATAGACTTTAGTTTATTGAAAATGCATGTATTTAAACATTTCAAAAAGTATTTAAACATGCTTTTATGAGATCTTTGCTGTGATGTGGTCCAAATGGTGCTGAATTAAGTGTCACTTTAACTACTACTAACAGTTCAGCAACACCATAGTCAAGCACTGATCTACCTATGGCTTCTGCTATGATGGAACAGCAAACGTTTTAATTAAGTGAAGAAGCCTTAAAACAAGGCCCTATATGGGCCCTCATTCAATTGCAATTTGGCCATTTGAATAGGGCTCTAAATAAGCACATAACATATGTTTTTTAAAGAAGTGTTCACTTAGTAAGCATCTATCCAAAAGCAAAGTTTCCACTAACTAAAAACTTATTTAAAAAAAATATGTTATGTGCTTATTTAGAGCCCTATTCAAATGGCCAAATCTCAATTGAATTGAGGGCCATGGTTGGCATCTTTAATAACTTATGCAACTAGAGATAATTTTATAGATATGAATAATTCGATTCAGTCTGCTGAGGTTGATCTTGACCTCCCTAGAAGGCTAGTAAAAAGATCCAGACCTCCCGAGAAGTTTAACGCTTCATCCCCAGCTCCTACATAAAAAAGGAACGAATTAAACTTACCTGAGACTTTTACTAAGCAACTGCCGAATTCTGTTGCAACCTCCTCTTCTTCCAGCCAAAAAATGTTCCCTGGAGCTCAACCCAGTCACCTTCTGTAGCTTTGCAGCGAGATAGGCTTGTTTCTAAAGAAAACCTTGCACAATATTTGGTCTATGTAGACTCTGGTTGCGTCAGAAGTGATGTCACAAGACCCGGCGGTGGCTAATGACGTCAGTCGATGCAGTAAGGATGCAGGTAAGAGCAAGGCCACTTATGGTCTGAGGTCTAAAGCTACTAAAGTGAACTTGAACAATAAATGTATGCATGAGGAGTGTGTGGAGGAATTAAGGCATGCAGGGGTGATGAATAATGATGATTCATATAATATAGAGATTGATAATAAAAGTGACAAAAAAGGAGAGAAAATAGGCACAAGTTATTAAAATAATAATGATGAGTTTAACATTTCTGAAAAAATTAAGGATGGGAATATTTTAAGAAGAAATACAAGAAGATTACAAATATAGTAAATTTGTCTATTAATAAAGATGTGAATATGGATATGTCAAAATTATCAGAAAATAAATTTGATAAAAAATATGCTGGAATTGGAGAGCCTTAATATATGAATATTGCATTATCTTACCCTCATGATGCTGCTTCATGTTCAGCGATACAGTATTTTCAAATTACCATATTTATCGGCATATAACACGCACCGGCGTATAACACGCACCTCATTTTAAGAAGGGAATTTCAGGGGAAAAAAAAATTCCAATAAAGAACTTTTGAAGTAAAATCCTCAACCTCAACCTCCCTCCTCATCCTCAACCCCCTCCTCAACCTCCCTCCTCATCCTCCCTCCTCAAACCCCCATCCTCAACCCCCTCCTCCACCCCCCCATCCTCAACCCCCTCCTCCACCCCCCCATCCTCATCCTCCTTCCTCAACCCCCCTCCTCAACCTCACTCCTCATCCTCATCCCCCTCCTCATCCTCACCCCCCTCCTCATCCTCAATCCCCCTCCTCATCCTCAACCCCCCTCTTCAACCCCCTCCTCAACCTCCCTCCTCAAACCCCCTCCTAAACCCCCCATCCTCAAATCCCCTCAACCCCCCTCCTCAACCCCCCAATACTCATCCTTCTTCCTCAACCCCTCTATCCTCATCCTCCCTCCTCAACCCCCCTATCCTCAATCTCCTCCTCAACCCCCCTCCTCAACCTCAACCCCCCTATCCTCAACCCCCCTCCTCAACCTCAACCCCCCTCCTCAACCTCCCTCCTCATTCTAACCCCCATCCTCATTCTAACCCCCCCTCCTCAACCTAACCCCCCCATCTCAACCTAAACCCCCCTTAACACCTCCCCCTCGCTTACCTGCTTCTGCTCCGGCCTCCACGTCATTAGCATATACCATCGAAAATTGATCAAATTCATCATACACAAAATACTGAAAAGGGTAACTAGGAGGTAGCTGTTAGTCTTCAAAAGCTTGGATTCTTTTAAATGCATTGAAATCAGTAGTTTCTCAACTGAGGGTAACCATGAGGCAGATTTTAGTCTAGTAAAAGCTTGGGTGGGTTTGCCAAACATCTTTAAGAATGCCTATTACTTTATCTTTGGCAGTAGACGCAGCTCCTCCTTTATCTTCTATACAAACGGCTTCTGTTTTTTCAAATCCATTAGTGTCGGCAGTGGCATCTGGATCTAGTTTAGGTATGTCAGGTTCTTTAGATAATTCTCATATTCCTTTAAAAGACTTATTCATAGTGGCTGATACAGAACTTTTCAATTGAATTAAAAGAAAACTATGGCAATGTGAGTTTAAAGAATTATGTTCCCTCCCTCCACTTGATAATTATTTTGAATAAAAACTTAAGGAAAGAAAGATGGATCTAAAAAGGAGTTTTAAGAAATAAAAATAAGATAAAGAAAAATCCATAAAACTTTCTGCTACATGCTTTTGTTTTGATGGCAAGCATCATTGGTTGAAAAAAAATCTTGACAATCGTTCATCACACTTTTGTTATTTAGATGAAATTGCCAGCATTCACATAATGTATTGCCAATTGATTTGGTGATCACATGACAAGCATTTTATTCAGCGGATGGCAGTATATGAGATGTCTGATAGGGATGTTGGGAATTGGTTACAAATACAATAAAAAGTGTGGGTTGTTAAAAAAAATGATTTAATGATTTGTGGTTTTTAGTTTGAGTTATAGGAAATTCTTCTCATCATCGTTATGGAAATCTATGCAATTTCCTGAGATAGTTCTTCAAAAACTTAGAAAACAATTTTCTTTTGGTGAATTTGTGAGCTTATTTAGTAATCCCCCAATTGATAATTTACGCATTTCTCCCTTGTCCATGAAAGAGAGCAAGGTAAATTTTGTCTAATTCACCATTTATCATATGCAAAAAGGTCACTCAGTTAACAATGATATTGACAAGAATGTATCTTTTGTTAGTTCTTCTTACTTTGATTAAGCAATTGAAATTGTTCTTTCGGCAGGCCATGGGTCACTTATGGCAAATTTAGACATTGAATCAGCTTTTAGATTATTTCCAATTCACCCTTCATGTTATCATTTATTAGGCTGCTGCTTCCAAGGAGGATATTTCATTAATCTTTGTTTCCCATGATCTACTCCATCATCTGTGCTTATTTTAAGCATTAAGCTCATTCTTGCAATGGGTAGTGGATGTTAGATCTGGTTTCAGATCTTTGATTTACTACTTACATGATTTGTAGGTCTTATTTACTGAAATACATGAAAGAAGTAATATAATTACGTAATAGTATTAACAATATAAAAGGGAGTGAAAAAATTACTGTTCGCAAGCTTTAATATCTATTGGATAAACTTAGTTTTGCCTGTAAAATTATACCAGTGGGAAAAACCTTTCAGAGATTGTTATCTCTTAAAACAGTAACAGTTACAACTTCAGTCTTTATCTGGTAATATGGTAAATTATTTTTGGGGAAATTTAATGGAAATCCGACATTTCAGGCAAAAAAGAAGATCTAATATAAATTTGGATCTATATACCGATGCAACAGGCAGCTGTGGTTTCAAAGCTTATCTTAGGGGTCAATGGTGTGCAGCTTATTGGCCTTTAAAAATGTAACCTTTTTGGAATTATTTCTAATTGTTCTAAAAGTATTTATTTGGAGAGACCAATTAAGGCATCATGTTGTTTTTCACTGCATTAACCTTGGAATGGTGACAGCTATTATTAATATGAGTGTGTCTTCCTTAACAGTGTTTAACTAGTTCTTCTCTGCAGAAAAGTATATTATGTACATTAGTTCATGTTCCTGTTTATAAAAATTTAATTGCTGATGCTTTCTTGGTTTCAGTGGAAGAGAATTCAGAATATTTTGCCCAATTAATAATTTTTGCTGCTCTCATAATGTTACAGCAGAATATATTAAATTTAGACCTTTAAAAGAAGGATCATTAATATTACTTGCTGATGGATCTGATCTATCTCAGTATCAATTTTCTGCAGCTCTGAAATCAAGTTTAGCTATTTTAGGTTTTAATAGTGAAGAATTGTGAACATATTCATTTTAAAATTGGGTCAACTAAAGAAGCAAATATATTCGTTTAGAGCTTAGAGTTGTTTAAAACTTTAAATTTATAATTTACAGGTAGTGATGTCGCGAACATAAAATTTTCGAATAGCGAACGCAAACCGCCGCAAATGTTCGCGAACCCGCGAACCCGGCAAACCGCCATAGACTTCAATGGGCAGGCGGATTTTAAAACCCACAGGGACTCTTTCTGGCCACAATAGTGATGGAAAAGTTGTTTTAAGGGGACTAACACCTGGACTGTGGCATGCCAGAGGGGGATCCATGTCAAAACTCCCACGGAAAATTACATAGTTGATGCAGAGTCAGGTTATTTATGCCCTTTATGGATTAAAACCAAACATCCCCCTCCATCCTCATCCTCCCCTGTATCTCTTTACCCCCTCCCTCATCATCCTCCCCTGTGTCTCTTTCCCCCCTTCCTCATCACCCTCCCCTGTGTCTCATCCCCCCTCCCTCATCATCCTCCCACCTCCCTCATCATCCTCCCCTGTATCTCTTTACCCCCTCCCTCATCATCCTCCCCTGTATCTCTTCCCCCCTCCATCATCATCCTCCCCTGTGTCTCTTTCCCCCCTCCCTCATCATCCTCTCTGTGTCTCTTTTCCCCCTCCCTCATCATCTTCCCCTGTGTCTCTTCCCCCACTCCCTCATCATCCTCCCCTGTGTCTCTTTCCCCCCTTCCTCATCACCCTCCCCTGTATCTGTTTCCCCCCCTCATCATCCTCCCCTGTGTCTCTTCCCCCTCCCTTATCATCCTCCCCCTCCCTTGATGATAAGAGGGGGAAGAGACACAGGGATAAGTGTGAGGGGTGTTAGGGTCAGGGGGTGTTAGGGATAAGGGTGAGGGTGTTAGGTGTTAGGGTGAGGGGTGTTACGGATAAGTTTAAGGGGTGTTAGGGTGAGGGGTGTTAGGGATAAGTGTAAGGGGTGTTAGGGTGAAGCATGTTAGGAATAAGTGTGAGGGGTGTTAGGTCTTAGGGATAAGTGTGAGAATGTTAGGGTTAGGTGTTAGGTTGATGGGTGCTATGGATAAGTGTGAGGAGTGTTAGGGTTAGGGTAAGGGGTGTTAGGGATAAGTGTGATGGGTGTTAGGGTAAGGGATGTTAAGGTTAGGTGTTAGGGTAAGGGCTGTTAGGGATAAGTGTAAGGGGGTATTAGGGTTAGGTGTTAGGGTGAGGGGCGTTGGGGATAGCTGTGGGGGGTGTTAGGGTGAGGGATGTTAGGGTTAGGTGTTAGGGATAAGTGTGAGGGGTGTTAGGGTTAGGGTATGGGGTGTTAGGGATAAGTGCGATGGGTGTTAGGGTAAGGGATGTTAGGGTTAGGTGTTAGGGTGAGGGGTGTTAGGGATAAGTGTGAGGGGTGTTAGGGTTAGGTGTTAGGGTGAGGGGTGTTAGGGATAAGTGTGATGGGTGTTAGGGTAAGGGATGTTAAGGTTAGGTGTTAGGGTAAGGGCTGTTAGGGATAAGTGTAAGGGGGTATTAGGGTTAGGTGTTAGGGTCAGCGGTGTTTGGGATAAGTGTGAGGGGTGTTAGTGTAAGGGGTGTTAGGGATAAGTGTGAGGGGTGTTAGGGTTAGGTGTTAGGGTGAGGGGTGTTAGGGATAAGTGTGGGGGGTGTTAGGGAGAGGGATGTTAGGGTTAGGTGTTAGGGATAAGTGTGAGGGGTGTTAGGGTTAGGGTGAGGGGTGTTAGGGATAAGTGTGAGGGGTGTTAGCGTTAGGTGTTAGGGTGAGGGGTGTTAGGGATAAGTGTGATGGGTGTTAGGGTAAGGGATGTTAGGAATAAGTGTGAGGGGGTATTAGGGTTAGGTGTTAGGGTGAGGGGTGTTAAGGATATGTGTAAGGGGTGTTAGGGTGAGGCATGTTAGGAATAAGTGTGAGGGTTTTAGGTCTTAGGGATAAGTGTGAGGGGTGTTAGGGTTAGGTGTTAGGTTGATGGGTGTTATGGATAAGTGTGAGGGGTGTTAGGGTTGGGTGCTAAGGTGAGGGGAGGATGATGATAAGGGGGGGAAGAGACACAGGGGTGTCTTTGCAGCAGAGATCAAAAGAGTCCTTCAGGACTATATTGCACACTGTGTACAGTAGCCTAGCTATGGTTTTCCCTATTGATGCAGTATCACCTACACTCAGCCTCCTCTCAGTAAGACTGCAAGTTAGTTATGATTCCAAAATGGCTGCTGTCCATGAGGTTAAAGGGTCTGGAAGGCAGGGTATGATGCTGATTGGCTGGAATGTGTCTGCTGACTGTGAGTTGCAGGGTCAAAGTTTGCTCAATGATAAAGTATAGGGGGCGGATCGAACATCGCATATGTTCGCAGTTCGCCGCAAACGCGAAAATGCTATGTTCGCCGGGAACAGTCCGCCGGCGAACTATTCATGACATCTCTATTTACAGGCCTTTCTTTTTTATTACAGACTATCAGACATTCATACATATATTAGGCAAGGAGGATGGCAGTGGGGAAAGATGCTGGTCTTTAACTTGGATTTTAACTGCAAAAAATAAAAATAAAAGGGTTTGGAATGTGTGGGCTTAAGTGGGAACAAATATTAATATAAACTGTACAATATGCTAGATTATTTGGTTCACCTAACTGGTTATTTATTTATGCAGTTGGTAACAATGTAGGGATTTTATCAGTAAAGGAATTAATTAAATTGTTTGCAACATTTGTTTCCACATATCAATATACTATGGGCCGAAATAATTCCATGCTTTTATTGGTGTCCTTTAATAGATTATAATAAAATGGAAAAATGTAGAAAGAAAATTAATAAAACTATGTCCAGTTTCATAAGAAAATTGTTGAGTATGTGGATTAGACATAGAGAATTAACCCTCCTGCGGTATGATTATGTCAGTAGTTAGTATTGCGAAGGTGGAGACTCCAAGGTCAGCTGCAATGAGCCAAAGCGAGTGAGGGGCCGCATTTGCGGAGGTGGACATAAACTGCAGTCCGCAAATGCGGACCTCGCAAAGCGAGTGTCCGCATTTGCGGAGGTGAAGGCTCTACGATGCCTCACTCTGTAAAAAAAAAACCCTAGAAAACCAGGACTTAAAAAAAAAAAAAAATTTGACCCGTGGGATGAGGAAATCAGGACATCGAAAAACAACAAAAAAACAGCAAAAGAAAAAAAAAAAGAAAAGAAAAATCACACAGAGCATGGGGGAACCGCCAGGATGTCTGGGAGTGAGGCTGCACGTGAATTTAAAAATTCCGGGCGAAAAAAATTTAAACCAGACTACTCGACCCCGAAACGCGCAAAACACAGCCAGCGACGTATGAGGTAGAAAAACACACTAATAGGATGCAAAATGCTCGCAAAACTCATAAGACATACACTATCGCTGCCATTTTACAACACTGACTTACGAATTTACACATTACGATTCTGAAATCACGGCTTTCCCGCCTAAACCAACGTTTTTGTCTTGCGCACGCAGCCTATATATAGGGCACACTTCACACAGTGCTGACACATTCTCCTCAGGTGATGACAGTCTGAGTGGACCTTTTCTGCTGCCGGAAAATCCAAAGAGATTGTTAGCTCTTCAGGATATTGATTGCTGGATATTAATTACATATAGGTAAACAATATTAATTTATATTACTAAGCAATAATAAATAATGAATAAATTAATTATTATTAAAAGAAAAAGATATAGTATTAGTTAAACATTTTTTAGCCACAAACTTATAATTTACACTGCCTTTAGTTTATGAATACATTCATGCTTAGCTCTTTGTAATATATTTATTCATTGATTAATTAATTATTAATGTACATTATTTGATTCATTATTATTTACTAATCATTATCAAAAAAATATTGTAAATTTTAAACTGCCTTTACTTTATTAATATATGAATGCTCACCTCTTTCAAATATATTTATTCATTGATTTATTAATTATTAATGTACAATATTTTATTAATTAGTAATCATGAACAACAAATATTGTATATTTTACAATCCCTTTAGATTATGAATATATTAATGATTAGCTCTTTATAATATATTTATTAATTGATTAATTGATTATTAATGTACATTCATTTATTAATTATTACAGTATATACTCAAGTATAAGATGAATTATTCAGCCCTTTTTTTAAGGCTGAAAAAGGCCCCCTCGGCTTATACTCGAGTCACCCTGTGTTTCTTTCCCCCCATGTCTCTCCACCCCTGTGTCTCTCCCCCCTCCCTCCCCTGTGTCTCTTTCCCGCTCTCTCCCTCGTGTCTCTTTCCCTCCCCCTCTCTTATCATCCTCCTCATGCTCCCTCCTCAACACCCCTCCTCATCCTCAACAACCTCCTTAACCTGAAACCCCTCCTCATCCTATCTCCTCAACCCCCTCCTCATTACTTTACCCCTCTCTAATTACCTCCCCCTCTCCCTTTCCCCTTACTTACCTTCCATCAGTTGCTCCTCCGCGCATCTTCCGGCTGTGTCGGGACCCGGCATATGGGGGACACAGAGAGCACAAGAGGGACACAAGAGGCAGCACATTTCCCACTCTCGGCTTATACTCGAGCCACTTATACTCGAGTATATTCAGTAATTATTAATCATTATAAAAAAAATTATATTTTACAATGCAAAAAAAAATATATAGATTTCAGATTGCACTTATATATCTGCATTACTGATCATTAACGTAATTACTTTATTAACTATTATTAGTAGACTTACGAATTTACACATTACGATTCTGAAATCACGGCTTTCCCGCCTAAACCAACGTTTTTGTCTTGCGCACGCAGCCTATATATAGGGCACACTTCACACAGTGCTGACACATTCTCCTCAGGTGATGACAGTCTGAGTGGACCTTTTCTGCTGCCGGAAAATCCAAAGAGATTGTTAGCTCTTCAGGATATTGATTGCTGGATATTAATTACATATAGGTAAACAATATTAATTTATATTACTAAGCAATAATAAATAATGAATAAATTAATTATTATTAAAAGAAAAAGATATAGTATTAGTTAAACATTTTTTAGCCACAAACTTATAATTTACACTGCCTTTAGTTTATGAATACATTCATGCTTAGCTCTTTGTAATATATTTATTCATTGATTAATTAATTATTAATGTACATTATTTGATTCATTATTATTTACTAATCATTATCAAAAAAATATTGTAAATTTTAAACTGCCTTTACTTTATTAATATATGAATGCTCACCTCTTTCAAATATATTTATTCATTGATTTATTAATTATTAATGTACAATATTTTATTAATTAGTAATCATGAACAACAAATATTGTATATTTTACAATCCCTTTAGATTATGAATATATTAATGATTAGCTCTTTATAATATATTTATTAATTGATTAATTGATTATTAATGTACATTCATTTATTAATTATTACAGTATATACTCAAGTATAAGATGAATTATTCAGCCCTTTTTTTAAGGCTGAAAAAGGCCCCCTCGGCTTATACTCGAGTCACCCTGTGTTTCTTTCCCCCCATGTCTCTCCACCCCTGTGTCTCTCCCCCCCTCCCTCCCCTGTGTCTCTTTCCCGCTCTCTCCCTCGTGTCTCTTTCCCTCCCCCTCTCTTATCATCCTCCTCATGCTCCCTCCTCAACACCCCTCCTCATCCTCAACAACCTCCTTAACCTGAAACCCCTCCTCATCCTATCTCCTCAACCCCCTCCTCATTACTTTACCCCTCTCTAATTACCTCCCCCTCTCCCTTTCCCCTTACTTACCTTCCATCAGTTGCTCCTCCGCGCATCTTCCGGCTGTGTCGGGACCCGGCATATGGGGGACACAGAGAGCACAAGAGGGACACAAGAGGCAGCACATTTCCCACTCTCGGCTTATACTCGAGCCACTTATACTCGAGTATATTCAGTAATTATTAATCATTATAAAAAAAATTATATTTTACAATGCAAAAAAAAATATATAGATTTCAGATTGCACTTATATATCTGCATTACTGATCATTAACGTAATTACTTTATTAACTATTATTAGTAATAATAAATAAAAATGTAACTGACCACAAACAATATGTATATTTTACAGTGCACTGACATATCCGTGTTGCTGCTGTTGCCTCAAACAGTTAAATATTTAAATCACTTTATTATGACACCTACTTCATTTCATATTGTATTTCTTTATGAATACATCCATGCTTAGACCTTTATGTTTTACATGTATGCCAATTAAACATGATACTCTTTATGATTAATGAATTAATTGAATCCAAACATTACAAATGCTTTTCATGTCATTTGACAGTTTCATCATCTCTGCTGCTGACTAAACACAGAGAGTGACATTTGCAGCCTTTGAACAGTATAAAGATTACCTTTACAGGTATATCATTTAATTAGGTTCTTATAGAGGAAAAAAGGATTAAGACTTTTTTGGATTGATGAAATGTATTGATTAATTAACATATATTATTATATATTAATTAATTAATTAATTAATAATTAGTAATCATTACTAACAAAAAACTTTAAGTTTTACACTGCAATAAAAATAATAACATTTTTTAACCTGCACTTATATATCTGTCTTACTGCTCATTCATGTACATTGATTTTGAAACTATTAATTAATAATAATTACAAAACAAAATACAAAAATATTTATAATGGATGAAAAAAGATGTACATTTTACAAAGCACTTAGATATCTGGGCTGTTTATAATTGCCTGACAGGGATAGGACCTTCAAAGCACTTAAATATTTAAAGCAGTGTCTTAGATTCTGACACGTGCAACATTTAATATTTTATACTGCTTTTATTTATGCATATATTGATGAATATGCCTTTATGTTTTGTATGTATGCCAATTAACCATCATATTTTCAATGAGTCAGCAATTTTTTGATTACAAACATTAAAAATGATTTTTATGAATTTTACAGATTCCTCGTCTCTGCACCTTACTGAAGACAGAGACTTAGCTCTGTAGGATTTCATCTGCACTAAGATCAATTTCACAGGTATATGATTTCATGATGCCCTTTTTGTTTTGTATTGATGACAGTTATTGATTAATTAATTAACCTATTTTCATTTAGGGCCTCATTCAATTGGGAGTTGCAGAATTGAATAGGACTCTATATAAGTACAAAACATATTTTTTTAACAGAAGTTTTTAGTTACTGAACATCTATCCTAAAGCAAGGTCTTCACCAACAAAAAAATGCTATGTGCTCATATAGAGCCCTATTCAATTGGCCAAATTGCAAGTGAATGAGCCCCTTAGTATTTAATTATTCATTAATAATAAAAAACATTACTTGTGCATACATACATGCTTACCTAATTAACTTTTAAAGAATGCAAATTACACCTCATAAGTTGATGTATTTATTAATTAATTAAATAACAAAATTACACATTATTTTAAGGCTGATCTATACTTTGCTCATAGCTCTTTGTGTTTGCCCTTCTTTAGGAAAACAAAATTACCTCTTTAAGTTTGCCATTGATGACAGTTATTGATTAATTTATTGATGTATATTCATTTATTAATGACTTAATAATTAAGTATTATAAAAAATAAAAAAAATATTTTTCAATATATATATGTGCAACTCTTTCATTTTTAATGTATGCTAATAAAATAAAAAAAAACATAATTGAATAATTTATTCCATATAAAAATTACTAACGCTTTTCAAATCGTTTACATTTTTCACTGCTATTTTGGTTTTTCATTGAGAGCAGGTAAAAACTATCAGCGTTATTAAATTGCGATTCGGCCATTTAAATAGGGCTCTATTTAAGCACATAGCATTTATTTTTACAGAGGTTTTTAGTTAGTGAAGACCTTGCTTTTGGATAGAAGTTTTGGATAGAAGTTCACTAACTAAAAACTTCTGTAAAAAAATATGCTATGTGCTTAAATATAGCCCTATTCAATTGGCCAAATTGCAATTTAATACGGCTGTATATGTAAAATACAAAAAAACATTATATCTTACACCTGTATTTACAATTACAGATTACAATGACGGACAGTAGATTGAACACAAAAGAAGAGCGGCAAGGGAAAGGAAGCAAAGGTAGAGAGATGCACAGTCCCCGACAGAGACTTTTAAATAAAAGAAAAATTAGTAAGAAAGCACAAAGTGAGTGTGCTGGAGCTTCAAAGAAAAGAAAAAGTCAACAAAAACATGTCTGTGAAACATTGCCCAATGATCCAATATTGCCTATTGACACCAATCTTCAGACACATGACATCAATGTAGATATAGAAAGTTATAGTGATATCTACGTCAGCTCAGTATAGTGCTTTAATTACAGCACTAACAGTAGACACTCATTACTGTGGATTACTCAATGTGGTTTGTCAGTTTTGTGGGGCCTATCATCTTCTCAAGGAAAGACCAACTGACTGAGACTTCATTAGTTGCTGTCAGAAAGGAAAGGTAAGACTTTCTCAAAGACACACATTTCCAGATTACTTACAAAGTATAATGAGCAATCCAACATTTCCAAATTATACCAATTTAAAAAAAAAACATCAGGTCTTATAACAGTGCAATTTCCTTTGCTTCTATGGGTGCTGCATTAGCAGAAAATGCCCCAGGACATGGTCCATATTGTTTTAGAGTGTATGTCTTAGATACAATGTATGCTGTTGAACAACGAATGACACTTCCAGAAAATAAACAGTGTTTGCGCATAGTCTTTCAACAGCTGGATAAAATTATGGCCAACAACCCATACAGTCAAGCATACAAACAATTAGCACAGGTTGAAAAAGAACAACAGCAACATGCTCAAATACATAAATTGCCAATGCCAAGAGTAAATATGGTTTTGAAAAGAGATCGCAATACTGATCAAAGATGGTATCATTTACCAACAGTAAATTAGGTTGCCATGGTCTTTTAAAATGAGGATGGTAAACCACCTTTTCAGCGGGATATTAGAATATATCAACGCAATGAAGACCAACCTTTTATAAACATAGATATATTAAGTTGTAATTTGGAGCCAATGACATATCACATTTTCTTTCCAAATGGTGAGCCAGGATGGGAACCAAAATTAAAATTGCAAAGTTATCCCAATAGTAAAGTTAATGTTAGAAGCAATATTTGTATGCTGGAATATAAAGTGGCACAAACTGCTATTCAGGATCATTGTAAGTCTATTTTATGTGGGGGCAAACTCACACAACAATGGAATATTGATTCCTATCTACAAGTCGAAGCAAATAATCAAAATGTTATCAAATTTCAACAAAACAAGCTTCGCATAGAACAATATTGTGAATTGATGGATTATGTCGCTGAATTGGATACCAACAGAGACATTCCACCTGGAAGAGCAATCATTTTGCTATCCACTTTCCAAGGATCTACTCGCAATATGCAAGTAAGATATAATGATGCCATGGCTATTGCCACAAAATTTGGAAAACTAGATTTATTCATTACATTCACATGTAATCCAGAATGACCAGAGATCAAAGAAAATTTTAGTCTTGGACAAAATATTTCTGACCAACCAGATTTGGTGGCAAGAGAATTCAAAATAAAACTCAATTCATTAATACATGATATAACTAAAGCACAGTTATTTGGAAAATGTGTGGCTTTTGTTTATACCATTGAAATTCAAAAAAGAGGCCTGCCACATGCACACATACTGTTAATCCTGCAGGAAAAAGATGAATTGAATACTGCAGAGAGAGTGGATTCAGTAATTACTGCTAAATTGCCACATCCAGAAAAAAAATCAAAACTTTATGAGATTGTAACACACAGAATGATTCATGTTGAGATATCAATCCAAATTCACCATGTATGGAAAATAAAAAATGTACAAAAGAGTTCCCAAAACAATTTAAAATGCAAACTTATGCTAATTGTGATGTATACCCTTTGTATAAAAGAAGAGAAGGACAAACAGCTGTTATCCATGACCAAAAGGTTGATAATAGATATGTAATTCCATACAATACACATTTGCTGATGAAGTACAATGCACACATAAATGTGGAAGCTTGCACTTCTATTAAATCCATCAAATATGTGTATAAATATATATACAAAGGTTATGATGCAGCAACTGTTGTTGTGGAAGGTGCACAAAACTAAAAGGAAAATCCAATTTTACATGATGAACTTTTGAATTATTTAGATGCTTGCTATGTCGGTGCTCCAGAAGCAATGTGGTGTCTACTGAAATTGGATATTTATGATCGGACACATACTGTGTATCAATTAGCTGTACATTTGCCACAAAGTCAGTTTGTTTGCTTTACTGCAGGGCGATGAAATAAATGCCTTAGCCCAAAGTGAACATCGAGAAACAACACTTACTGCTTGGTTTCAATTAAACTGCCAGAACACAGAGGCCAGACAATTTTTATACATTGAGATTCCATATCACTATGTATTTGTAAATGGCCAATGGCGACAACAAAAAAGAGATACTCATAAAATTATCCCACACATTTATACCGTCAGCCCAAGAGACATTGAGCGTTTCAGTTTATGATTACTTCTTTTACAAGTTGTCGGTGCACAAAGTTATGAACATTTACGCACAGTGAATGACATTGTTTATGATACTTTCCTATTAGCTGCAAGACATCAAATCTTCATAGCAGATGATACAGAATGAGAGAATTGTCTGGAAGAAGCAGCACTATGTCAAATGCCAAAGCAAATGAGAGAACAATTTGCATTCATTTGCATCTTTTGCAATGTACCTAATGCATTTGCTTTGTGGGAAACATTTAAATTAAATATGTGTGAAGACTTCTTGAAACATTACAATGAGGCCGCTGCACTCTTAAAAGCATTAATAAAAATTAAAAAAATATTTCTTGCACGTGGATTAAATTGTGCAAGTTTTAATTTGCCTGATCCAGGACTTATACAGTGGATATAAAAAGTCTACACACCCTGTTAAAATGTCAGGTTTCTGTGCTGTAAAAACATGAGACAAAGATAAATCATTTCAGAACTGGTACTCCTGTTGATACAGGATATACTGATAATCATAGGATAGTGCAGTGATATATAAAAAAAGGGTGGTATCTATATATATATATATATAAACTGATATACATAAAAGTGAAATCTGATACCTGGAAAAATACTTGGAAGACAAGACAAGCATAAATCAAAGGCTCTGCAGGTCCACTGTAATATGGAGTATTGCAAGAGGACAATGGCACTATTGGATATGAGCTAAACAACACACATATAGCAATATACTTGCTGTTCAGTAGTTAGAGCTCTCCAATATAGTTCTCCATAGACTCTCTATTAGCTATGAGTAAGCAAAGATGTTGGATATATAACAATACATAAATAAGAGATAGTAGAGCCCATTTAATTTGTACAAAAGGAAAAGATACACTCCAAAGAGTGTTTGTACTTAACTTCCAGCGTTTCCAGGTTCAGAAAGTTACAAAAAATGATCAGTTTGTTTTTCAATTGAGTTGGACAGTTTATAGGTCACATTAAAGGTGGAAAAAGTTCTGAAATGATTTATCTTTGTCTCATTTTTTACAGCACAGAAACCTGACATTTTAACAGGGGTGTGTAGACTTTTTATATCCACTGTAGATGACATCAACTTTGATGACTATGACACTGAGCTTCAAAAACAAAACACAAGAAAAACTTGCCACTTTAAATGCATTACAATTGCAAGCATTTCATGCCATCACAAATGCACCAGATGATGAAGTGGTCAAAGACGGTTATTTATATCTAGATGGCCCTGGTGGATCAGGAAAAACGTATCTGTACAATTGTTTGCTGAGTTACATTCGAGCACAGGTTCAAATAGCAATGCCATTTACAACAACTGGAATTGCCGCACTTTTGTTAGAAGGTGGCAGAACTGTGCATAGTGGATTTAAACTGCCAGTTCCCATTTTAGAAACATCAGTGTCAGATTAGGCATCTCATCTGGCTGTGACCGGGACCGACAAACGCTAATTACGTAACGGGCATCCAGAGTGACGTCACATGCACGTCACGTATTTAGTGTTTGACGTCCTGTCACAGCCAGATGAAATACCACAGGCAAAGGATAACCTTCGATCATAGAAAGGGGAGAGGGGAAAGGGAAAAGGTAGGTGAATGGAGAGGGTGAAAGGGAGGAGGAGGAGGATAAAGGGAAGGGAAAGGATTGAGGAGGAAAGGAAGAAGGAGAATAAGGAGGAGGATAACGGGGAAAGGGAGGAGGAGAAATGGTGAGCTGAGGGGCCAGGCAAATTAGGCAGCACTGGGTCCCCTCAAGATCCGTCCTGCACTTCCGATATAATCCCGAATGTTTCTCGGAATTACCGCTTTAGGTACTAAAAATTAACCTCGAGCCACACTCTGTATTACCGCTAGGAGGGTTAAAGGGGCCTAAAGCAAGTTTATTTTCTTAAAGATGGAGTACATTTGAATGAATTTTGATTGAGGATCTTCAATCAAATAAGGCCATGGCTTTTTTTGTAGTTGGGAAAGTGCTCATTTAATTATTTTGTTCTTGTTTGAGATCTTATGGAAGGGGTGCTTGTTTGTATTTTGGTATATTGTTGGTAAATGTTTTTTTAATTTTAAGACTCCCAGGGCTCTCTTTGAGTGGTTACATCATATGTTGGCAAGCATCGCTGTTTTTATTTATATTATTTAATTTTATAATTATTTTAATAAAGAAGCTATGGCCTTATAACCCATTATATTGAAGTCTCAGTGATATTGTGAGGCTGTGGCTAAGAAAGCTATATATTTAACTGGCCCTTTTTATCATTTAGGAACCTGTTTTCACATATAATACTAGAGAACTGGTGAGGTTCCAAATAGGGCATTGTAGAATGTTCTCTTTATGTTACAGCCTATGAGTTGATCTGCTCATAATCTAAAATAGGGCCCATTATTGTTTTTATTATACAGTGATCTTATCATTCACTATGACAATCAATTATTGGGCTATTGTAATGAAGGTCTACAATATTCTTTAAGAGTAAGTGACTCAATTTCTTCTGTCTATTGCAGGGCTCTTAGGCAGATTTGGGGTATCTCTTAGAGAGCCTTCTGTGGTCATAGGCCTAACTTTCCCTTTGTATTAGATAATATATTTCATTTGATTTATGTGGTTTGGAAAGAATGATGTGGTTTCACTTTTTAAAGATGGCATGAAATAATTTCATAAAGTTGACAATTTTGATGCACTCCTTACATTATATTGATGATAGTACTTATTATCAGGTATTTAGGGTTCAAACTAGCAGATTTGTATGAAACAGTTTAAAATTCCATACCTTCTAACCCTGGCAATTTACAGCCGGAATGTGGCTCTACATCCCTTGGAATCTCAAAGATTTTCAAACACATGTTTACATCATAGTAATTAGCATACAAATGTGAGAGCTGTATCATAAAGAAGGCTGAGCACCAATTAAATTGATGCCTTTGAATTTTGGGGGTTTGAGAATACTACTTACAGTCTCTTGGGCTGCAAGAAGACCCAATCAACACTACAGGAAATCAAGTCAAACTGTTCAATGGAAGGTATGATCATGAGGTTAAAGCTCACATTTTTTGTCCATATCATGAGAAGACAGGATTCACTAGAGAAGAATCTGATGCTGAGAAAGATTTAAGGCACACGAAGGGGACGGCAGAGTCAAATATGGAAAGATGAGATCATTGAAGTAATGAGCTTGATGGAGATCAGAAGGCAGTGACTGACAGATGTGCCTGGTGTTCTGCAGTCCATAGAGTAACGGAGAGTCAGACATGACTGAATGACTACACAATTAGCATAGCCAACTCCTTTTGTGTTACCCAGCTCCCCTAATACTCCATCCTTGCACACTGCGTCATCACTAATGTTGTCTCTGGGTCTTCTACAGTATGTGCAGAGCTTCATGAATGGCTATTATCCACTGGTGAATGCAAAAATCAGTCCTCAGCCAGTCCCAGCATTATATACTTGCAAAAACCAACAAAGGGGAACCAAATAGTACATGGCTCCCATAGGAAATCTTGCTAGTAGAAAGTTCTTGTATGCGCTAACATAGCTATTACATGCTGCTCAAGTCAAACCCTTACCTACAAACTATAAGAAGTAATCACTAAATGTGACATGTTCCCTGCTCCTTGAGTTGTATTGGCTAAAGTGAGATTATAGGGCTCTAGTAGGAGCCTATGGAAAAAGCTACTAGTTCTGGAAGCCTCTACGAGAGCGCTTTTGAATAACTTTACGATCCCAGAACCAGAAGAAAATCCTACACAAGCATTTTACACTATTCTAATAAAACAAATGAGACCCACACATCTCAAAGCACAAAATAAGCCTTTGTAGTGGTTAACCTAGCCCTCTACATTTATAAATACTAAATAATGACTATCCCCTAGGAAAAGAGAATCCCTACAAATAGCAATTTTAACTGAAACAGTAAAAATTTGTATAAAACAGCTCTAGAAATCCCTTTGTGCGGGGAAATGGATAGATATGTAAAGATTAGTAAGGTTTACACAATAAGAAATCCTAACTGATCACCAAGGAGCGCTGCCAATGCTATATTGTCAAACTATAATACAGTGCATATTGTTTATTAGTGATCTGACAATGATGCATTGGGATGACATTCAAAAAAAGAGCACTTTTTCTATGCACATCTTTATGTTGAATGTGCATTGAACATAGCATCCTGTACATAAATTTGGACATCAGAGATCCACAATTGTAATTCTTACAATAATGGCTATATCAAGTGGACATTAAGCCTTTGTTGCAGTTACAATAAAAAGGTGACTCACATATTTTAGGTTATATTTATTTTAAATATTGCCCAGGAAATGGTTAGCCTGGAGTGCTGGTTTAATGGCGTCTGGAACCCGAGAACGCTGATGAGAGAACCCACAAGGCTCCACTGCATTACTAAATGACTGGAGAACTCTGGCTGATTAGAGGTGGGGGCCATGTGTTGAATCCCCTGCACTCTATCTGGTGGCATGCCATCGAGAGCCGATATGGAGCTCTGATGCAGCATGGTTGTGGCGGCACCGTGTTTATAGCATAAACAGCACCGAAGTGGAGGTGTCTAACCGCGAAAGAGAATAAGCTATTCTCACTATGCTATTCTGGCCATCAGTATTTGCTGATTTTGTTTATACCAACACAACTTTCTGAATACCAGCAATTGTCTTGGAAGCTAAGCTTGATTCAAGAGGACTATAAGTGCTCATTGATATACTCCAAAACAGTATCCAGGAATAAAGCCAGCAATAGCCAAGCAGGTTGTGTGCCTATTTTTAAATATTCATCCCTTTCTTCTACAGACACTGCAATTCTGATTGGACCCAAATGGTTATACTCCTATAATCTAATTGTATATGCCTTTCCTCTAAGAGAGATGTTAGGTCATATAGGAGAGACTCAGAAGCAGATTTATAAGGAATTGTGACTCTCTAATCTATGGAAAGCCATGCCTGTATGGAGATGTAATCCCTTGATGAAAATGATATTGTTCCTTTATGGGGAGTCTGCGCTATGGTCATTTTTTGAAAATGGCTTACTTTTGGAAATTTGCCAAACGAAGAAAGAGATCAAGGAAGCATTTTAAAGTGTCAGATCCCTAAATTTGGCAAAGCCATAAAGCATCTGAGGCTTTTAAATATATCTGGCATTCCTTACTAAAGCTGAATATATGAGGATTTACTTTGCTCTATAAAAACTGTAGCTATATCTCCTGGTATACAACGAGAGGAAACCAGCCTCATAATATATGGCATTGACTTATGGAGTATTTAACTTGATTGCTTTAACTAAAGAGAACTAATATTATACCACTAATATAACACAATAAAACACAGTTTTTACATACTTGGATATAATTGTATCTAATATTTATATTACTTGGCAAATCATATAACTTATGTTCAGTGTGTATTCTAAAATTGTTAGGAGGTACAAATTTTTCTATCTAGGTATAATATCTGAAATTCCCGTTTGGGTATAATTTCAACTATACAATTTAACATTTATATATTGCACATATTTACACTCTTATTTACACCTCTAATAGAGAATGTTGTAAAGACTAAAAGAACTATATAAGATTGACATTTTTATATATATTATGAAGTCTGCATATTAAGTACCCCTTTGCTGACTAAGGGCCTCATTCAATTGAGGTTTCGAGAGATCTGGTAGCCCGTAAGTGAGGTTTCAAGCTAATTTGCTATTCAATTGGCGTCTTTTTGCGAGCTTCCGAGTTATGGCCTTGAAAAAATGGCGATGGTTAAACTCGTAACTTACAGCCTCCAGAAGCCTTTGATCATTCACTTTCGCAAGGCTAAAAATTGCAAATCGCTATTCAATTGCTCAATTTCCCCAAGCCAGCATATGTTTTCACACTGGTAAACGTCAAATGAAGGAGAAAATCCTATGAGTACTAGAGAGGACCCACAAGGGAGTTAAACACCTATTCGTAGCACTGTTAATGCAAATAAAAAATCAATACTACACTGTAAATGACGGGAAAGTGATGACAGACATTAGAATTAATTGCACAACAGTCTCAAGCACGCAAATCAGCAAGATCTTAGATTTATTTTATGTTTCATTTAGGGTTTAAATCTATCTCGGGTATCAATGAGTTAAAACATATCAATCCACCCATATGGACTAGAACAGTATTGGCATTCATTTTCATAATTCTTAGGGCCTCATTCAATTGAGGTCTCACGAGAACCGGTAGCTAGGGATGTCGCGAACATAAAATTTTCGGTTCACGAACCGCGAACGCGAACCGCCGCAAATATTCGCGAACTGGCGAACATCGGCAAACCGCCATAGACTTTAATGGGCAGGCGAATTTTAAAACCCACAGGGACTCTTTCTGGCCACAATAGTAATGGCAAAGTTGTTTCAAGGGGTCAAACAACTGGACTGTGGCATGCCGGAGGGGGATCCATGGCAAAACTCCCACGGAAAATTACATAGTTGATACAGAGTCTGGTTTCAAGCCATAAAGGGCATAAATTACCTAACATTCCTAAATTGTTTTGAATGACCTGCTTTAAAACATCAGGTATGATGTTGTATCGATCAGGTAGTGTAAGGGTTACACCCGCTTCACAGTGACAGACCAAACTCCCACTTTAACGCACAGCAAACAACCGCAAACAGTCCATTTGCACAACCGCAAACTCCCCATTTGCACAAGGTTGGATACCAAGCTAGCCATGTCCCATTCCATGTCCTCACTTATGTCATTGAAGGTCTCTTCCTCCACCCAGCCACGTACAACACCAAGGGTCCCCGAAAGGTGACAACAAGCCCCCTGGGACGCCTGCTGTGTTTGGTCTTCCACCTCCTCAAAGCCACCTTCCTCCTCTGACTCCTCTTCTTCAGACTCCTCTCACTGCATTGCCTCTCTCTGCATTATTATAAGGTGTGTTAAGTAGTACTACTCTTATCAGTTTAAAACCTGTTACAGCACATATCAGGGGGCGTGTATAAGGCCTGGATTTTTAGAACCGGGAGATGGAAAAAGATGCTTTGTTGGTCGTATCACTTCAATTTTGGGGCACTTTGAGACATTAGCTTCTTACGCTCAAACATGTCCTTTACAGGCACCTGACTATGGGCAAATGAGCAGGAACTGCTCAAGGCGAGAGACGCAGTGGTGGATGGTTGAGAGGGGGCCAGGAGAACAGCAGTGGTTGATGTGGCTGATGATGCTGGACCAGGAGGAGGATGGCGGCTTTGAGTTTGTGTGCTGCTTGTACTCATGTGTTGGTCTGGAGACACCCAAACATTAGGTCTCAACCTGTAGAGGATAAGGGAACCAGGCTACTCTAGACCTCATTCATCATTACCGGTTTTGACAGATTGGTACTATGCGTCCAAGCTACTGTGACAACAAATATGAGTGGCACTGTGCACTTGCAGAAGTTGGCAGAGTAGACGCTGTAGGTCTGACACACACGCTTGCAGACAACTAACTGCTATGCAATCTATTACAGTAGAAAAAATGTTTTTTGTTTTAAATGTACACTACTGTTACACCAGATATGAGTGGTGTGTTAAGTAGTACTACTCCTATCAGTTTAATCCCTGTTATGTGCCTTTTTTGGGGGTTTGGTTGTTGAAGGCACAGTGCAGCACCAGAGGCCAGAAAAATTAGGCATGTACACATGCCTGAAAAATTAGGTATTGTTGATCTTGCAGCGAGCAGAGAAGAAGGTAGGCCTGATTCAACGCCCCAGCCCACATACCCACACTCAGAGATTGAGGGGGGGACCCTTACAAGGCCACGGGCCGGAGATATAAAGGGGGGCCATCCCAAATAAGCACACAAGCGGGGACAAAGGTAGTGAAGGGGACATAGAGGCCCATGGACTGACGGTCGCCATCTTGGCAGGAAAAGGGCCCAGCAATTAAGCCAAACTGACCCAGCACAGGCAGCTACTTGAGTCAAATGCTGTACAATTACACCTTAATAAAGCTGAAACATGCAGCAGCAGGGATTCTAAACGGCCACACGGGGACAAGGAGGCTAACAGCCCCCACTGTCTTTGCACCACTCTTTTTAACAGATAACCCAATGGGCTAACCAGGGACCTTGCCCACATAAAAAAACAGAATTTTATTGGAGGAATTATTAGTGTCTTTACCCCCCAAGAGAGGACATAATATACAGTATCTTTAGACTACCTGATGGCCAAACCTCCTTTAGCCCCAATGCTATCCAAGAAACACGGGAAGGGAGAGAGGGGTAGTGACACAGGGAAGAGGGAAGGGGAAAAAGACACAGGAGAGGGGGGAAAGAAACACTGGGGAAGGGAGAGGGGGTAGAGACACAGGCAAGGGTGGGAGAGACACAGGGGAGAGGGGGGGAGAGAGACACATGGGAGGGAGTGGGGGGGGGGACACAGGGGAGGTCTTCTGCTTTATTATTATTATTACTATATAATGTGTAGATGTTCCGGCTGGGCATGCTCTTCTATATTATTATTATTATTATTATTATTATTATTATTATTATTACTATATAATGTGTAGATGTCCCAGCTGGGCATGCTCTTGAGCATTATTATTATTATTATTATTGTTATTATTATTATTATTAGTATATAATGTGTAGATGTACCGGCTGGGCATGCTCTTCTACATTATTATTATTATTACTATATAATGTGTAGATGTACCGGCTGGGCATGCTCTTGTGCATTATTATTATTAGTAGTAGTAGTATTTTACTAATAATAATAATAATAATAATGCACAAGAGCATGCCCAGCTGGTACATCTACACATTATATAATAATAATAATAATAATAATAATAAAAATGCATGCCCAGCTGGTACATCTACACATTATATAGTAATAATAATAATAATGTAGAAGAGCATGCCCAGCCGGTACATCTACACATTATATACTAATAATAATAATAATAACAATAATAATAATAATAATAATGCTCAAGAGCATGCCCAGCTGGGACATCTACACATTATATAGTAATAATAATAATAATAATAATAATAATAATAATAATAATATAGAAGAGCATGCCCAGCCGGAACATCTACACATTATATTATATTATTAGTAGTAATAATAATAATAATAATAATAATGCACAAGAGTCCTTCAGCACTGCACTGGACACTGAATAAACTTGCCTAGCTATGGTTTTCCCTATTGATGCAGTATCACCTACACTCTACCTCCTCTCAGTAAGACTGCAAGTTAGTTATGATTCCAAAATGGCTGCTGTCCATGAGGTAGAAGGGTGTGGAAGGGAGTGTATGCTTCTGATTGGCTGGAATGTGTCTGCTGACTGTGACATGCAGGGTCAAAGTTTGCTCAATGATAAAGTATTGGGGGCGGGTCGAATATCACATATGTTCGCAGTTCGCCGCCAACGCGAACATGCTATGTTCGCCGGGAACAGTCCGCCGGCGAACTATTCGCGACATCTCTACCGGTAGCCCATAAGTGAGGTGGCTAGCTAATTTACTATTCAATTGTCGTCTTTTTGCAGGCTCCAATAGGCTTCCGAGCTACGGCCTTGAAATAATGGCAAAGGTTAAACTTGTAACTTACAGCTTCCAGAAGTCTTTGATCTTTCACTTTCGCAATGCTAAAATCGCAAATCGCTATTCAATTGCTCAATTTCCCCAAGCCCGCAAATGTTTTTACACCCGTAAATGGCAAATGAAGGAGAAAATCCTACGAGTGCTAGAGAGGACCCACAAGGGGGTTTAACACCTATTCGTAGCACTGTAAATGCAAATAAAAAATAAATACTATACTGTAAATAATGGGGAAAGATATGACAGACAATTTAGAAAGATCTTAGATTTTTTTTTTTTTATGTTTAATTTTAAGGTAAATCGATCTCGGGTATCAATGAGATTTTTTTAAATTGCGAGTCTGATCGCATATGGGACCCCGATCCTTATTGATTGACATGTAACCAACATGTTTTACTGCCGTAATAATGACAGTCTAATTTTCTATTGGCTGATTTGAAATGGGCGGTTACGAGCCAGTGCATGGTTTACGGCTTCGGCTTTGGGACAGTTACTTGCAGGCTTGAGCAACTGAATAGCTTCGCAATCGGAGACGAATGGGAGCCCGCAACACACTCGCAGACATTTAGCTGAGATCGAGTTGCGGGCTTTAAATTCAATATGGACCTTAATTTATTAGATTTGCGAGTCTGATCACATATTGGACCCCCAAACCTAATTGATTAACATGTAACCTCCATGTTTTACTGCCATAATAATGACAGTCTAATTTTCTATTGGCTGATTCAAAACGGGCGGTTACGGGCTTGCTGAATTGATCATGTTCCTGCCCTGAACCTCTCCAAACCAGGGCATGGTTTATGGTTTTGGCTTGGGGCCAGTCACTTCCGGACTTGAGCAACTGAATTGCATCGCAATTGGAGACGAACGGGAGCCTGCAACACACTAGCAGACATTAGGCTGTCTGCGATCGAGTTACGGGCTTCGAACTGAATATGACCCTTAGTTATAGCGGAGTGAAGTTTAGATACTATATACTTTAACTCTCTATTTTTTAGGTCTTAAACTTAAAGGCTAAATGTGCTTGATGAGAGATTAAACTTTGAGCATAAAGAGAAATGTTTTTTTTTTTCTATTTTGCTTCATAGAATGCCTAACTGAGAGTTTAACTCATTTAGTGTAGGTAAATCTCTTGAAGTTTATATTAAAGGCCTTAAGATTAGCGTGCTAAGATGAGGAATAAAGAAAATCAAGGAGGTAAGTCAAAAATTAAGGATAAAAAAAAACAGTGTAAGAACATCTGGGAACTTTTTCTCTCCTATGGAGAAATCAGCAAATAGGGATAAAAACCTTAGGGATCCATCTCCTAATATACAGATGGACGCAAATTCAGCACAACTAAGTATTAGTGAGAATCTCCAATCAGAAGAAAGTATAGAGCGGAAAAGCAGTGATGAAGAAAATTTAACAATAACAACTATGAGGACACTTTTGAGTGAATTTCAGGTAGCTATCAAGACAGAACAAACTTATGAAATTTCTAATAATGCTAAAGCTATTAATGAGCTTTCCAAACAGGTTGGAGATATGCAAATCACTTTGGAATGATATGGATTTCTGCACAAATTGGTCATAAAATGTGTTCTGATCTTCATCTAAGTCACAACAATAGACAATCACACTCTGCTTAAACAAATAACACACAAAGTATTAAATGTTACCATGTTGTTATTGAACACACCATGTAAACATTTACAGTGCAGGTGGAAAAAGTATGTGAACCCCTAGACTAATGACATCTCCAAAAGCTAATTGGAGTGAGGTGTCAGCCAACTGGAGTCCAATCAATGAGATGAGATTGGAGGTGTTGGTTACAGCTGCCCTGTCCTATAAAAAACACACACCAGTTCTGCGTTTGCATTTCACAAGAAGGGTTGCCTGATGTGAATGATGCCTCACACAAAAGAGCTCTCAGAAGACCTACGATTAAGAATTGTTGACTTGCATAAAGCTGGAAAGGGTTATAAAAGTATCTCCAAAAGCCTTGCTGTTCATCAGTCCACGGTAAGACAAATTGTCTATAAATGGAGAACGTTCAGCACTGCTGCTACTCTCCCTAGGAGTGGCCGTCCTGTAAAGATGACTGCAAGAGCACAGCGCAGACTGCTCAATGAGGTGAAGAAGAATCCTAGAGTGTCAGCTAAAGACTTACAAAAGTCTCTGGCATATGCTAACATCCCTGTTAGCGAATCTACGATATGTAAAACACTAAACAAGAATGGATTTCATGGGAGAATACCAAAAAGAAAGCCACTGCTATCCAAGCAAAACATTGCTGCACGTTTACAGTTTGCACAAGAGCACCTGGATGTTCCACAGCAGTACTGGCAAAATATTCTGTGGACAGATTAAACTAAAGTTGAGTTGTTTGGGAGAAACACACAACACTATGTGTGGAGAAAAAGAGGCACAGCACACCAACATCAAAACCTCATCCCAACTGTGAAGTACGGTGGTGGGGGCATCATGGTTTGGGGCTGCTTTGCTGCGTCAGGGCCTGGACGGATTGCTATCATCGAAGGAAAAATGAATTCCCAAATTTATGAAGACATTTTGCAGGAGAACTTAAGGCCATCTGTCCACCAGCTGAAGCTCAACAGAAGATGGGTGTTACAACAGGACAACGACCCAAAGCATAGAAGTAAATCAACAACAGAATGGGTTAAACAGAAGAAAATACGCCTTCTGAAGTGGCCCAGTCAGAGTCCTGACCTCAACCCGATTGAGATGTTGTGGCATGACCTCAAGAAAGCGATTCACACCAGACATCCCAAGAATATTGCTGAACTGAAACAGTTTTGTAAAGAGAAATGGTCAAGAATTACTCCTGACCGTTGTGCACATCTGATCTGCAACTACAGGAAACGTTTGGTTGTAGTTATTGCTGCCAAAGGAGGTTCAACCAGTTAATAAATCCAAGGGTTTACATACTTTTTCCACCTGCACTGTGAATGTTAACATGGTGTGTTGAATAAAAACATGGCAACATTTAATACTTTGTGTGTTATTTGTTTAAGCAGACTGTGATTGTCTATTTTTGTGACTTAGATGAAGATCAGATCACATTTTTTGACCAATTTGTGCAGAAATCCATATCATTCCAAAGGGTTCACATACTTTTGCTTGCAACTGTATGTTAAGACTTTCATTAAGTATTTAACTCCAGCAATTTCAACTAATGACAATGCAATTGATTCATTATATTGTATACCCTTATCTAAGCACCTTAAAAACAAACCTTCCAAGGAATGGTATTTGTAAATTGAACCAACAAATGTGTAAAGATGCAATTTTGAGAGCCACTTTTGAGAAAGGGAATTTTGAGTCTCCTTATGATAATATTACGTTTTTTCCAAATGTTTCTGTAGAAGTTTTGATTTTCCACAAACAATTTGTGGAAATCACAAAAATTCTGAGGAATAACAATGTTATTTATAAATGCGGTTTCACCCTTAAATTAATCATTTCTTTCTCTGATGAAAGACATGTGGCTTATTCTCTTAAGGAAGTTGAGAGGTTGCTCAAGCTTTGGCAAATATTACCATCAAATGTGGAACCCGTTTGTCTTTCCAACAGATATTATGAATTTGATCTCGGTTTAACACCTGTGCTCCGGGTAGGTCCTGGAATAAGATTTTTCCATCATTAGTGATTGGTAGAGATGTCGCGGACAGTTCGCCCGCGGACTATTCGCTGTGATTTTGGCATGTTCGCGTTCGCAGCAGACGGCGAACACATGCGCTTTTTGTTTCGCCCCCTATACTTTATCATTGAGGAAACTTTGACCCTGCACCTCACAGTCAGCAGGCACATTCCAGCCAATCAGCAGCATACACTCCCTTCCAGGGCCTTCCATCTGAAGGACAGCATACATTTTAGAATCATTCTGAAGCTGCATTCGTTGTGAGAAGACAGATAGTGTATCTGCTGGAGATTTAATAGGGAAATAGGAAATAGCCAGGCTATGTTTTCAGCTTCCACTACAGACCTTAAGGACTCATCTGATATCTGCTGCAAGGACAGCAACCCAAAAAGCCCTTTTTAGGGCTAGAACATCATTTATTTTATTTTATAATTTTTTTCTGTGTAATCTAATTGCATATGCCTGCCTACCAGCGTGTGTGTGTGACAGGCTAACACCTAACAGCTTATATTGTGCAGAGTGAAATAAAACAACACTTTTTTGACTGTACTAGATTGAATAGCAATTGCCTGCCTACAGGTGTGTGTGTGAAGCCTATTGCATCTACTCTGCCAACTTTTGCCAGTGCACAGTGATACGTCATATCTGGTGCAACCGTAGTGTACAGTGACATAAAACAACACTTTGACTGTAATCAATTGAATATCAGTTGCCTGCCTACAGGCGTGTGTGTGAGGCCTACAGCGCCTACTGTGCCAACTTTTGCCAGTGCACAGTGACACTCATATCTGGTGGCACCTTAGATTGCACGCGCAGTGCCCCAAATTTGAAGTGGGAGGACCGACCAAGCATCTTTTTCCATCTCCCGCTTCCAAAAATCAATGCCATATACACGTCCCCTAATAGTGTACGTAACAGGGAAAACTGATAGGAATAAATTGTACAACTTAATACACCACTCCTATCTGGTGGCACATTACATTGCACGTGCAGCGCCCCAAATTCGTAGTAGGAGGCCGACCAAGCATCTTTTTCCATCTCCCTGTTCCAAAAATCAATGCCATATACACGTCCCCTAATAGTGGACGTAACAGGGATTAAACCGATAGGAATTGTACTACTTAACAGTACACACCTTATAATAATGCAGACAGAGGCAACGCAGAGAGAGGAGTCTGAAGAAGAGGAGTCAGAGGAGGAAGGTGGCTTTGAGGAGGTGGAAGGCCAAACACAGCAGGCATCCCAGGGGGCTTGTTGTCACCTTTCGGGGACCCTTGGTGGCTGGGTGGAGGAAGAGACCTTCAATGACATCAGTGAGGACAAGGAACGGGACATGGCTAGCTTGGTATCCAACCTTGTGCAAATGGGGAGTTTGCGGTTGTGCAAAGGGACTGTTTGCGGTTGTTTGCGGTGCATTAAACGGGGAGATTGGTCTGTTACTGTGAAGCGGGTGTGACCCTTACACTACCTGATCGATACAACATCATACCATGTTTTAAAGTATGTTATTCCAAACAATTTAGGAATGTTAGGTGATTTATGCCCTTTATGGCTGAAAACCAGACTCTGCATCAACTATGTAATTTTCTGTGGCAGTTTTGCCATGGATCCCCCTCCGGCATGCCACAGTCCAGGTGTTAGTCCCCTTGAAACAACTTTCCCATCACTACTGTGGCCAGAAAGAGTCCCTGTCTGTTTTGAAATTCGCCTGCCCATTGAAGTCTATGGCAGTTCGCCGGGTTCGCCCGTTCGCGATCATTTGATGGAAGTTCGCGTCCGCTGTTCGCAAACCGAAAATTTGATGTTCGCGACATCACTAGTGATTGGACAATAGAAAATAGAAAGATATAGATTAAATGATTGATTTGTTTTTTTCTGATGTGTAAAGTACACTAGGGAAATTTAGGTATTTACAATCACTACTTGATATACACAGATATAGTATAGCACTTTTTTTATATTACTATTTAAAAAAAGTTAAAGTTTATATTTTTGAGACATGTGAAACAGGACTTAACATACACTAGTATAATTCACTTGAAATTCCTCAGGTGTTTATTACTATTAATTTTTGATTTATAATGTAAGGTTGCTAAGGAATATTGCTTGGAATAGATCTTTAGGAATTGTAACTTAGATATCTTTGAAAAATGTATATCAAAACCTCTGAAGGAGGCTGGTTTGGACACATTAAACTAGGATAAACTGATTATATATTGTTGTAGATAAGAAGGCAAAATAATTACACTTCCCTGATCATAGGTGAAATTATTTGGGATCGATATTGAATTACAGTTTATTAATTATCTATCTGTCTTATGACGTCTCAAAGTTTTTTCCTCTGAGAAACTGGTGGAACTTGAGATTAATAGTTCAATGGGTTAAGGCAATTCTCTTTCTATTTAAAAATATTAAAGCTGCTCCCAGATATTTCTGGACGATAGTTGACGTTGAGATATCAGCTTGGGGTTATAAAATCATAGGCAACCAAATTTGGTGTTTTGCGCTCAATTTAATTTATATCTTATTCTACTTATACATTTTCAAAATGTCCAGAGCCCGGGTAGTCAACTAAAGATATGTTGATGTTTCCCTGCCTTTGGATTCCCAGTGAGACTTGTATGGTCCAAGGCATGGGGAATAGAAATACTCATTGGCTTTGGAATTTCTCTTTAATTTTTATATTATGTTTCAATGTTGTGGCTTTCTATTTTTTTTGTTACATTTTTGATGGAGACACAAGACAAGGTTTCCAGTTTAATTTGGGTAGGATAGACAAGGAAATTAATGGAAATTTTAAATGACTCTTAAATTCATATCCCAAAATGTGCAGGGTTTGAATCATGGTGCAAAAAAAAGGGTTAGCTTTCAATGCCTTTGTCAAAGAAAATGTTGACGTACTATGTATTCAAGAGAAACATTGGCAGGTGGGTAAACTTCCATATATTGCACATCGTATATTTACTATGCATTATAACTCTACATTTCTTAAAAAATCTAGAGGGGTTTCAATTTTCTTCAATAAAAGAGTCATTTGATAGAATAATTTGTTCAAATCAACCCAGATGGGAGATTTGTAAGTTGGGTGAGAAAATGAAACAATCTTGACTATACCATAATGAACCTTTATGCCCCCAACCAAGGACAAAATAAGTTTATAAATCGAGTATTAAAATTAGCTGGCAAATACTCCAAGGACAGTTCATTATTTGTGGAGATTTTAATCTTTGCCTAAACCTTACATATGATAGGAAATCATCTAAATAAAACATTTCAGATCATTAAATGTTAAAGGGATAGTAAGCTCTTCTAACTTGGTCTGCTGCATCTGGCAGAGCAAGTTATGTTATAATGTTAAAAAACATGTCTTTATGTGTAGTGTTTTTCATTTGTTTACTTTTCAATTTATGTTGATTATGTTTGTTTTTAATAGTTTGCATGCCCACAAGCCGAATTTGTGTGTCTTATTAAAGCCAATAGCGCAACATATCACTTGTTTGCAATTTATTGCAATGGGGAAGTATCATCCAATCAAATACCGCCCCATCATGCATGCTCAGTCCTAGTTTCAGATGCTGAAATAGCACAACTAGCGCATCAGCATCCCAGCGCTGTACTGACAGGCAGAGGGCTCATGTGACAGCCTCTGCCTGTCTATTGGGATTGTTCACACTTACCCTCCTGATCAACCCCTTGGCAGGGGTAAAGATGGAGACACATGGAGGGAGAGAAAGGGAAGGAGAGACATGGAGGGAGAGGGGGAACCCTTGGGTAGAGGGAGGCATGGGGGTGAGGGGGAGACATGGGGGAGAGGGAGAGGCATGAGAGGAGAGAGGCAATGGGAAAGAAGAAGACAAAGGAAGAGAGAGAAAGGGAATGGGGAGACATGGAGGGGAGGAAAAAACATGAGGGAAGGGGGGCATGGGGGGAGAGGGAGAGGCAATGGGACACATGAAGGGAGATAGAGGTAGGAGAGACATGGAGGGAGAGACATGGGGGAGTGGGAGAGACATGGGGAGAGAGGGAGAGGCAAGGGGAGAGAGCCAGGAGGAAAGGGATACAAATGGATGGAGAGAGAGGTAAGGGGGAGAGAGGGGGGGAGGGAGGCATGGGGAGAGGGGAGACATGGGGTAGAGGGAGACATGGATGGAAAGGGAAATGAATGGGGGAGAGAAAGGGAAGGAGAAGACAAGGAGGGGGAAACATGGGGGAAAGGGAGGCATGGGGGAGAGAGAGGCAAGGTGGAGAGGGAGAGACATGGGGTATAGGCATGGGGAGAGAGGCAATGGGAAAGAGGGAGACACTTGGAGGGAGATAGAGGCAAGGAGAGACATGGGGAGAGTAAGGGAGAGGCATGGGGGAGAGAGGCAGGGGGAAAGAGGGAGACACATGGAGGGAGAGAGAGGTAAGGGGGGACATAATAGGAGAGGGGCAGGCATGGGGGAGAGGGAGGCATGGGGGAGAGAGGCAGGGGGAAAGAGGGAGACACATGGAGGGAGATAGAGGTAAGGAGAGACATGGGGAGAGTAAGGGAGAGGCATGGGGGAGAGAGGCAGGGTGAAAGATGGAGACACATGGAGGGAGAGAGAGGTAAGGGGGGACAAAATAGGAGAGGGGCATGCATGGGGGAGAGGGAGGCATGGGGGAGAGGGGGAGACATGGATGGAAAGGGAGAGGCATGGAGGAGAGCGGTAAGGGGGATAGAGAGGGAGAGGGGAAGAGAGAGGGAGAGGAGAGAAAGAAAGGGAGGGACGGGGGAGAGGAGAGAAAGAAAGGGGGAATGCAGAGGAGAGAAAGAAAGGGGAGATCGGGAAGAGAAAGAGAGGGAGAAAGAGAGACATGGAGAGAGCAAACTTAGGGACAGCCCCAGGCGACAAATGCTCTAGGTACGCTACTGGGGGGGTGGTCATGAGGGGCAGGGGGGATCAGGAGAGTGTAACTGTGTGTGTGTGTCTGTGTGAGTGTGTGAAACTGACTCAGTGTGGCTGACTGACTAAGTGAGTGTGAGTGTGACTGAATGAGTGAGTCAGTGAGTGAGTGTGACTTAGTGAGTGAGTGAGTGAGTGTTAACAAGTGAGTGTGTGCGTATGACTAAATGTGTGAGTGTGACTGAGTGTGTGAGTGTGACTGATTGAGTATTACTGAGTGAGAGTGACTGACTGTGTGTGACTGACTGAGTGTGACTGACTGAGTGTATGAGTGTGACTGAGTGAGTGTGTGTGAGTGACTGGGTGTGACTGTGTTTGACTGAGTGAGGTGTGCCGTTAACGCATAGAAGCCTTCTGAGCTTGGAGGCGTTCATCACCCTGCGAGCTTTGCAAAGCGAGGCGAGCAGTTGAGGCATTGAAACATGAGGGAGCTCGGAGCACTTAGAC